>CABEEJ010000438.1:181409-220088 GCA_901482245.1 Timema douglasi
GGGGGGGACGGGTATCCTAAATGGTTTTCCACTCTCCCTCCACGCGAATGTGGGTTCACTTCCTTTATATTCAACCTTTCCAATTCCTAACCCATTATAGTAATTAGTACTTAAGCGTGTAACCTGAATGGGTAGTAAGACACGGTGCAATTATTATTCATTTGTAGCTTTTACAATCGAACTTTATATATAAAAAGGTCTATTAAATAATTGTTTCCCCATACAATTTAAATTATGTATTTGATACACAAGATTCGACACCTTAGTTCAGTTGGTAGTGTGTCGGCCTACCGAGCTAAGGGTCTCGGGCTCGATTCTCGGCATGGCCGAAAAATTTATCATTATGAAATATGGGTTTACCCTCTCACATTGATAAATTAACGGCCAAAGACTGAATGTTGTGTTTGTCCTAGTCTTAAGTTTGATTATAAGGCATATGAAGCTACGACAGGCCTAGTCAGACAGTAGTGGAAAATATATAACTTGAATAAAAAACTGACCCAGGCCACAGGCTGGAAACAGTAGTGGATGTAAATTTGATACACAAAAAACAATATATCACAACTAGGGTTATATAATATTATTTATTAAGGACCTTGCTATTAATTGTTATATCAATTTTTGTTAATATACTACTAGTAAAGCCTCTTATTTGATTGGTTATACTTTTTTATACTTTCTGAAACAAACTAAATTTGTTTTAGTATATCTACCAATTATTATTTTAAAATGATTTCTGATACAAAGAGACAATCATTTTTCAGTGCTTGTATAACATTGTATGGTTATATGAGGCGATCTCATTCTTTAATGACTGTAAATGTTCCAAATCCTTATTAATTTGTTTTCACCTTTTTGTGATTTGAAATAAACTTACTTTGTCATATTGGATAATTTATTTACTGTTAATGAGCTCTATGAAATCTAATAATTGAAGAAACTACAACCTTTTGCTTTTTACATTGTATGTTATGATTTGAATGTCCAACCTGTGCATAGTTTGGCGACGTAAAAGAACATCTAGGAAATAATTAGAGTAGTTTATGATTGGTGGTGCAGGTGTGTAGGATGCGAAAATAGGATGATCAGAAAAATTCCATTAGTAAGAACAATAGCCTTTATTTATTTTTCTAACTTTGTAGACATTTTTAAAACTAATTTATTTTTCCAAAAATTATTAATTTGCCAATTTTGTTGTTCTCTTGAGCTACTCTAATTTGGTGAAAATAACAATCTCTAAAGTAAGTCTACTATTTTTCCTAATTTTGATAAAAATTTTAATCTATCTAAAACAAATTAATAACTGGACTGTTCTTTTTATGTGCTAATTATAGTCCACTTCATATTTGTATATACTCATAGTTTATATTTGGGTTGCCGCCCTTTTTCTATTTAATGAAAAATGTATATAGGGCAATGTATTAAATCTACAATATTAAGTCATATTAGTTTTAGTAACTCAGAAATGTAGCTCATGTGAAGAGGTTTGTTACTTAAATAGATTAAATACTATTTTGCAGGAGGTTAGGAAACACTCAGTTTTAAACCTTTAAAAAACCAAAATAGCTTTCAAAACAAATGAAACATTTATATTTTGGTGACAAGTTTTAAATATCTTATGTTTATTTTATAGTTGTAGTAAATATTTTTCACTCACTAACTTTGATTGAATCAAATCTAATACTTTACTTTGGTAATCTTTATATTTATGTATTTTAAGTACATATTTGTTCAAACATTTGATGTATTTTTATATTAATTTCATTTTGATATTTAAAATGTGAATTAAATTATGTAAAATACTCCTCCAAACCAAAATATTGAGTTTAAATACTCCTTTTAATAAATACTTGTCTCAACCATTGCTAATGAGTAAATGGGTTTATTTGGTTATTGTTAGTATGGCATGATTTCTTAAAGAGTGTAAATCTTAGTTGTTTTCTGTGTATTTCAGAGGAGAAGGGAGAGTGGTGCAAAATTGTGTCAGGAGTATTAGCCGAACTGCCCGAGCAGAATCAACAATTACTTGGTTATCTTCTGCAGTTTCTCCATTGTTATGAGTACTTACACCACCCTAAGTGCCATCACTCTTCCGGTGGCGTGGCGGCCATATTTAGTCCATTGTTGTTGGTGCATTCTGCTCCATTCCGAATTCAAGATGCTAACATGCTGATTGGCAACTTGATTCGTGAATCCAGTCATATATTCCAACCTAGGTAAGCATGATACTTAATCTTGGCATATTTTCTTAATAGTGTATTTTAAATCATATATAAACAATCTATTATATCTATATATTCACTACCGGCTTGTTAAGCCTGTTGTATCTTCATATGGCATATAATCTAACTTAAGACTAGGACAGGCACAACATCCATTCCGCGGACCTTAATTCATCATTGTGAAAGTGTAAACCTACATTTCACCAATGATAAGTTTTTTGTCTATGCCGGGAATTGAACCCATGACCCTTAGCTCAGTAAACACACATGCTACCGACTTAGCTAAGTTGTCGGATTCTTATACTAAATGGAGAATATATATTTTTTAAATAAATATAAAGTCTCATAATCTAACAATTCCAGTAATTATAACGACAATACCAACTTGAGGTTTTTTGAATTATAAGTATGAGATAGAGCATTGATTCTTTATCATATATTTCAAATTTGTCTAAAAAATGTATGAACGTGTATTGTTATCTTATTGTGTTTTTTGGGACCTGTCCTTCTCTTCTCCTTCACCCTTTTAGGATTTATTCTTTGATAGTTTCACTACTCGTGCACATCATCAGGGATGAATAAAAGTAATTAAAAATATATGTCATTAATGTTTAATCAATGCATTGGTTCAGCTGATCAACTAATCTTGAAACAATAAACATAGTATAAAATAAATATTGCCAAATCTTAGAAATAATATTTAGACAAATTTTGGACCATGTAAAAAGGAAGATTTAGTATTAGGGGTGTGTGCAGTTTCAAAACTTTGACTTGGTTTTGAAACAAATATCAGCTTTGACTTTCGCTTTGAAAAAAATTCCGGCCTTACAATCACAACACTTTGCCAATAAATATATTGATATCTAAAATACTCAATTTATGATCAGTTGCTATTCTGAGCTGTTATAAACATTAAATATTGTTATATTTGGAAGAAGGTTCAGGAAAGGTGAAGAGAAACACATGAAAGTGGACAAACACAATATGACTTTTACATTGAATATAAGAACTCATCTCTACATTGCTGCTACTAGACAAAGAGGTAATGTTTGCCTCTTGAAGGAAATCAATTGTTACCACCCAATTCTCTGACCTAGATTTCATTCTATCAGAACTCGTCATGACAGAAGGTGAAATGCACAACATATTATATATTATATACTAATATTCAAATGAATACACCGTAAGTAATTAGAATGCAAATTGTGATAGTAACTTGGATTAAAATAAAATATTACAAATAATATGAAAATATATTTTCCGAGTAATTTTAGTGCATAAATTTATATAAATAACTACACCAAAATAGATGCTTTCGACAATAAAATAATTAACAAAAAAATTTTGAACGTTGATTTGGTTTCGAGAATATCTCATATTTAACCAGCGCTTACTTCGAATTGAAAAAGTGGACTTTGTACACCCTTAATGATTACACCTAAACATTACTTGAGAACATCGACAGAAGACCAATGTTTTGTTCCTAAATGGGTTTATCGGTGGTGGTTAAGGCTTTTAATAGCTATCATACTATTAGTATATCATTTTCAGGCATTTCTTTTAATTTAGTTTATAAATCTTCTTCATTTATTATTTCCATTGACATTGAAGTTTGTTAAATCACTTTGACTAAACTTACACTGTGGCACAAAGGAATGAACTAAAAGTATTCATTTATAAAATGAATATGTTTGGTTTTGTCCAGTCCAGTCTAGTCCTGTCCTGTCCTGTCCAGTCCATATTTTACTGTTAACAAAAATCTAGATCAAAACCTGACAAAAAAACTGTCATTAGTGTGAAACCACTATGAATAAAGACAAATATTTAGACTCCAGGAAAGACTGAAAAAAAAAAAAAATTAGAAGTTCGATCAGTTCCCTCACCTGAATGGTATGTAAAGTGAGCCCAGCCCATTCCTACCTATATTTATATTTGGTCAAACTTGATTAGCCTAACTAATATGCGCTATGGGTGTTTCATTTTAAATAAATTTAATTAATGGATATTTATAAAAGCACTAAAATTATTTTTTTGTTTTTATATTTTTAGAACACTTATGGTAATACAATTTATATATATGCGTGCACATTTATTTTTGTTATAGGGGTGTGGAGGCCAGTGCTAACAATGATTTAGTGGACATCACTATGGCCACCACTCACCAGCATCGCAAGCGGAAAGAGAGACATAAATCCCTTAGTTCACAAACACAAGACAAGGTCATAAGGTAAGCTTCCAGTAGATCTTTATTTATGTCTCATTATTCAAACTTTGGAGTATTTTTTTAAAATTCCATTTTGTTTTATTTATATAATTTAAATCATTTCTATATTTTTAAAGCAAAATGTATCAATCATTAATTATTTATAATTTTAATGTGGTATACTGACTGGTAATTGAAGCCATTCCTCGGCTGTTGTAAGAACTCGACCATTGAGAGTTTGGTAATCACATAATATTGTCACTTAGCCTTTATCTTAAATAACTTCTCACTCTTATGAAGTACCAATCACTTTTATTTAAGCAGTAAAACAAATCTTCTTAAGAGTTAATGGGTTGAATTAAATGTTTTACATACTGTTGAAAATATTGCTTTCAAACAGAATTAAGTGAACCAAACTAACCAGTTTCATGAATTTGCAAATAAATCTTAAGTTGAATTTGATAACAAGTTTAAATCATTCTAGTGATATAATTAGTAGATACAATATGATGGTAACAATTTTTAATTCCATTTTGATCATTTACTAAGGTAATGAGTAGGGACACCAAAATATTGCAAGACTTGCTTTTATGAACTTTTACTTGCACATTAAAGTTGATATTAAAATAGTTTCAAAGTCCATTGGAGCATTTTTGAATGTATTATACATAAACAAAATAAAAGAAAATTGAATTGTTTCACAAAATAGAGAATTTGACTTTTTATATGCAAATAATGTTCAATTATTTCAATTTTAAATAAAATCAACAATATCCAAACTATGCACATTTTTACTTATAACCAGGCCTGAAATAGCCAGAAAAAACAGTGTCAAAAGGCACTAGTATAATTTTTTTCATAATATTCCTGTAACAAATCAAATTTCTAATCCAGAAAAATAATTTACCTCCACCAAAAACCTTTGGTTAGTTAAAATGTGTGTTTGATATGTATTATGATAGTCATTTAATATAAGAAATTCGAAGAGAAACAAAGTAAGTATTTATCAGTGGATATCTAATACATATTAAATCAGTCGTTTCGAAATCAGATCCACCTTCTTTTTCTATGGTGAATCGAGGCAAATATTTCAAATGTAAGTAATTGACATTTAGCTGCATTCTTTATATCCATATCACTATACAACTAAAGGAAAAATGACACCATATAGCTATATTGTATTAAACATTGGATGAAGAATAGAAGGGCAAGGCCTCCACACTTACTGGAAAATTGTAGGCTTCAATTAAAACGCAACAAAACAACAATTATGTAAGCTTGACTGAAGAAGGGGACTGCTATACTCCAAAAAATTCACAATTATGTGTTTTGTTGTGTTTTAGTTTTGAACTTAGATGCCCACAATTTTCTGGTAAGTTGGTAGGCCTTGTCATTCTCTCCTCCTTTCAATGTTTAATTTACTGAAGAAGGGGGTTTATGCACCCCGAAAATTACTATACAACTTTAGTTAGAGTAGATTTTATACAATTCTTAGCAGAAAAATGACTTTAATTTACCAACTTTTAATACTGAAATTCAACTTTTTATTGAACCAAGTTCAATAATTTTATTTACACAATGAGTCTTTAGTAACTAATAATATATTTAACAAAATCCAATCATTTCATGTACACAATGGGTCTTTAGTAATTATTAATAAAATAAATTTTCTTTAGGCTACAAAAATGATTCTATAAATAAGCTATGAATGGTGTTTGATTTATTATATCTCAGTACTTCACAAAAGTTATCGTTCATTAGTATCGATTTTATCTAGTTTTATCAATCTCTTTAAAAGTAAAATTACAACAATTAATTCAATAATCATATGCAATTTATATAGTTAAGAGGAATGATAAAGTTTGAGGTTGTACGCATTTTAAACAACTTTGTGAGAAGAGAATCTGTCTCTTGAATCTTGCAGGCATTTTTATCCAGCTTAGTGGTTATAACAAATGGGGCTAAAAGTAATAATCCAAGTTCTTGGTTTCTTGGCTGGCAAAGTAATCACTCTTGGGAACTCCCCTAGTGAAAACTAGGTCACTAAACTGAAAACAATAATGTTTATGTATTTGCTTCTTTATTGTTATCTCTTGCCCATTTTAAACCTTCTTTTCCACTTTGTGAATAATGTCTTCCCTATTAGGCTTGTTCTCTTTCGGAGGAAATTTTAATCGCTTTAACAAAATATATTTTATAAAGTGGCCAGGTTTCAACACACCAGAGGTGCACATGACTGCCTCATGTTTGTGATCATTTAAAAAGATGTTGATGAAAGGGCCACACAGTATCCACTTTGTATAATACTGAAGGCGGAACTTACACAAATTATGTCCGATATCCTCCATGCAAAATTTTCTGAGACCCACTTCGGTGACTGCATGGCCTAACATGAAACTCTTCAGTAGGATAGACTGCTGATGATGGGGAGATTGAGGTTCGAATCTCGGTCAAGTGTACTGAGGGTGGTTTTTCCAAAATGGTTTTCTACTCTCCGTCCACGCAAATAAATGCAGGTACACTGCTTATTAATATAACCTTCCTAATCCCTAAAACTATTAGCGTAATAAGTACATTAGCGTATAACCCGAACAGGTAGTCAGACATGGTGCTAAAAAAATCGCTGGCGATACTTTGAGTGTGTCTAATAGAGGAATATATCACCTAAATTAGCTATTTACATATATAACAGAACATAGATCTACTTTAAAAATAGAATTTAATTGATTGATTGGCTATACCGGTACTTATTATATTGTAATGTTCCCGATTTTATTTTTGTAAACCGTCTATGATTAATGCATTAAACAGATAGATCCTCAAATACATTTAGGGTATTTTCATACAAGGATACATGTTTTTGCGTTGTGAACGCCACAAGCTTGGAATCACACCATTTCGTCTACGAGCCGGCGTGCTCTTCACGTCCTCTTGCAGCCGGGTGGCTTCCTGGTCGGGTCAGGAAAGATTCACCTTGTCCCCACCAGTGCTACCGTCAAAAAATATCGTTTCCGATTGGTCTATTAGAAACCTCCAATCAGCAAATTTTTCTAAACACTGAGTGGATAACTAAGAAGGTTTACAGAACTGTAAAAAACTATATAAACTCGACGACTTTATGTGTATTTGTGATTTCATTGGCTAGGGCTGTGGGCACTATTTTTGTATAAAACAAGGCCTCATCGGAGCAAAAATCGAACACTCGCATGCTGCCTTAGACCAACTGCGTGATACTTCCTGGATTCTGCATGTAAGATATACTTCTCTGCCGCGATGTCATAATTTTCATTCTCGGGCTCCTCAAGCCACTTTTTCTACATTATTAAACTCAGTCTTTTTCATCTTCAACTTTTAATTCTCATCATTGAAGTTTGGTAAATTTACTGCTTGGGGCTTCTCTCCTATAGAGATAAGTTGGCCCTCATTAGGGCCTTGTTGACTTTTATGTGTTAAAGTTATTGCTTGGAGCATCTCCCCCATAGAGAAGATTGTCTCTTCTTGCCAATATTTATTATTGCTTGTTTATACAGGACTTCATCCTTTTTATCATTAGTTGAGTTTGGTAAATGGAGGTTCACCCTCAAAAGGGCCTTAGTAACTTTTGTGTGTTAAATCTCCTCTATTTAGAAGTTGGCACTTCTTGCCATACTTAATTATTGCTTGCTTAGACAGTACTTAATCCTTTTTCTCATTATTTGAGTTTGGTAAATGGAGCTTAGCCCTCAAAAGGGCCTTAGTAATTTTTTTGTTTTATATCTTTTGTTCAAGGCTTCTCCCCTATTTAGAAGTTGGCACTTCTTGCCATACTTAATTAGTGCTTGCTTATAACGGGACTTCAACCGGTTCCCCATTAGTTAAAGTTTGAGAAGCTGCGGTTGGCCCTCAAAAGGGCCCAACTAACTGATAGTCTATTGTGGCCATTTTCCTTTATTTTAATGTACATTATATATTTCATTGCTGTCTTTTTGGTCTGTGTTGTCACCCTTAGGACATGTTACAGGGCCATGTGCCCTTTAGTATATTGTAGTGACTTCTTAGCATAGCCAATACCATTTCTGAGTTTGTTTCTTTGTTGTTGAAGAAATACATTTTTGCTTATTTCTGTCTGAGTGCATTTATTTGCCCCAGTTTGTTGCTTAGTAGTAGGCGACGCTAGCGCTACCAGGTAATAATGTGATGGTCACTAGCAGTGGCGTATGCAGGATTCAAGTTTGGGGGGGGGGCCTCAATATCTGAAAGCCTATTTTTGAAAATATGTAAAGAAACTGTATTTATCAAATCTCAGCAATAATCATAGTTTTAGATTATTCATAATAATTATAAACCACTAACCAGTGATGTAGCTTGTAAGAGGAATACTAGGCATTTAGTTTGGTCATTACATTAGGTTGTATAAACGTATAAGAGTAAAATAAAATATGGAGGCTAATACAATTTAGAATTATGTTTAATAATTCTTAACACATGGTAACAATGTACGATTTTTACAGATATTATTTAACTTTATAATCATAAATAGTTAAATAGTATTTAGCATAGTAGTAATTTTAAATAAAACTAATACAAATGAAAGAAATAGTGTTTAAATATTGATTATATTATCAACACTGGGATTAAAAATCTTGGGAAACCATAGTGTCAAAAAAATAAAAAATAAACCAAATAAGATGAATAAAAACTATTGGCACAAGCCACAAAGTCACAAACCCTTAAGTGAAAGAGAATCTCCTATTGCTTTGATTGTAGTGATTGATAATTTTTGAGATATTCACTTTTATGTTTCTATGTACAGTCATTAAAGCTAAAGACGTTAGCCGGTCTTCACCTGTGCTGTTGCGCAGGTAATTCTTCAGTCTCTTCAAAGTCGAGAATGGTCCTTCAACGGATGATGTGGTCACTGGTATTATTGCCAAAATTGTTAATAGAATTGTCAGATTGGGAAACATTTCTCGATCCAAAAATTTTAATATGTCGACAGCATTCTTTGGCTTTGGAGAGTCTGTAGCTTCCCAGTGTGATGCCCAAAGGCTCCATTCCGCTTCCAATATATCTCTGCTGGTGTGCTGCATATCATCCTTGTAAAACTCCAAAGCCAGTAACAAGTCGCTAAACTTTTTGTTGACAGCGTTTACTGGGATTAAACAGTCGAGACCTCTTAATAGATTCCTATGGTTTGAAAATCTCCCTTTCAATGAAGCTAATATCTCATCCAAATAAGGATAGAACACAATCCGGCAGTAGTATTCTTCTGGGGTTTCGGCTTCAACATTTGCTCTGTACCCCTGAGTGCCTACTGTTCTTGGTCCTTTTATAGGAACTTCTAATTTATGAGATATGTCTCCAGCTTTTAGAAACAGTTTTTTAAATTCTTCTTTTCCACATTTCCTCACGTCGGCAAAAACCTTTTCTGTCATACTAATTTTATCCAAAGCTGAACTTATATCTACAGATTCTTTTTGTAGCTATTTTGATGTTATGTATGTCATGGATAGCATTTTTGACATAACAGTAAGAGTGATGATAAATTCAAATTTACATAAACATGTGTGAAGAGAAGTAGCATTGCCATTTGCCTCTGCTTCGTTGCTCATAATAGTTTCCAATGATTCAATGATACACTCGAAACATTCATGGAATACTGAAACAGCATAGTCTCTCTCCACCCATCTTGTTTCTCAGTATTTGTGAAGGACAGTATTTCCCTTTCCTGCTGCCACTAAAATATCTTTCAAAGCTTTGGCACGCTTTGCTGAAGCCCTAAAAAAACTGCAGACTTCTGATATTGTAGAGAAACAATTGCGAATGCAAGGTGTTTTGGTAGCGTCACTTAAACACAGATTTAGGCAATGAGATGAGCAGTGAGTATATATTGCTTTAGGGAAATTATGTTTTATGATTGCTTGCACACCAGTAAATGCATTACTGAGGCTCCATCGTAGCCTTGGCCTCGCACATTCTGAAGATCAAGTCCAAAACGTGAAATTTGTAATTTTATTGTATCAGCAATGCCAGCACCAGTCATATCATAGACTGAGATGAATGTGAAGAAATCTTCTCTGATATCCATGATTTCAACATCAAAGTAACGAACACAAAATGAAAATTGCTCAACTCGGCTAATATCAGTTGTTTCCTCTGCTAATATGGTGAAAAATATCGATTTCTTTATCCTGTCCAAAATTACTGTTTGGATATGTACCCTTATGAGGTGTACTAGTTCATTCTGAACTATTGGGCTGACATACATAGCATTTCCTGCTGAAGATAGAATGTGATCAGCCAAAACGTTGTCTCCATGATTGGCCCGGTAACGTAGCAAGGCTCTAAAATTTCCATCATTTGCGGTCGGTTCTTCTAGGGACAAACGTCCGAAATCCCGATGACCACGAAGAGGTAGCTCTTGTTTCCCACAGAAAACAATTGTTTCAATAATGGATTGTAAGACTAAACAACTAAAGTTTTTTTCTATTTTTACAATTCGTCAGCGTCACACTATAGCCATTTTTTTTATGAATACAAATTGTACCGTACTTCTTGCCAACAGCTACTCGAGTCCAACCCTTTAGCTCAGTCGGTAGAGTCTCTGCCTTCGGAATTAAATATCCCGGGTTCGATTCCCGGCATGGCCGAAAAATTTATAATTGAATAATTGATGAAATGTGGTTTTCCCATTTCACAGTGAATAAATTAACGGCTGGGGGCTGGATGTTGTGCCTGTTCTAGATTTAAGTAGAGTAATTAGTACATAGGCGTATGACCCGAGTGGGTAGTAAGACGCGGTGCTAATTAAAAAAACAGCTACTCACTGAGTTTTCATTTTAAGATTTGGGGGGGGCCCGGCCCCCTCGGGCCCCCCCCCTGGATACGCCGCTGGTCACTAGTGACTTCTACCATTGTTTGTTATGATTACTCATTGCCAACAAACAATCTTGCATTTTAGAATTTGACTATTCAGTGATTACATGACATGCCAGTTCGTGTGGCTTGTAACTGAATTATTGCCATCAGAGATGAATTCGCTAATTATTTCATCAGTCCCAGATGTGAAGTATAATGGCAGCTGATTAAAATCTGATAAGTTGAAATTTTAAGGTCTGATCATTCATTCTTCCATTAGTACTTACTAATATTGTTACTCTCACTTTTTTTATTAGTGTAAAATGAAGTATGAAACTTAACAATTTTCTTTTCATTTGCCCTTTTATCATCAAACTTGGGCAAAACTTTACCATAATTTATTTCTAAGTATTTTATTTCATCACTTTGTGTCTGTACTTATCTATTTTAACATTGCAAATGACAGGATGACTTTCTTCTTATAAACTTTCACTTATAAATATATCTCTGTTATTCAAATTTAAACTCATAAATAGAACAATAAATTCACCAGTGTGCTTTGGGATGAACCAACAACGGACTGCTTGCTGCTAGTTGTCAGGTCTATATGGACTTTGTAGAGTCCCTGTGACTGGGCCAGACACTTCATTGTCCCGGTGTGAAAAGTGCCAATTCAAACTAATATAATTTGAGACCAGTTACTAGTGACTGTCCCCTCTGTCCCAGTATGAAAGACTCCTCACCAGTGGTGGAGTGTGAGCTTTCTTTTTGGTGGGGCCAGGTCAAAGATTACTGGTAATGATATTTTCTCACCACGTGTAAACATACTAAATTAAATTCATTAAAGTTTTCCTAATTTTTAAAAATCACTAGAATTAATCACTAATTCTTGATTTTCGTTGTGGTGTTCTTGTGCCAGTTAATGATTATCACAATATTTTAAGCATCTACTACTCTGCCTAAAATATGCCTAGTTTTTGACACCTGTTCATAGAGTTTAAGGTCTGAAATTATTTTCAAAAAATGTTGGAAAAATTTGGTGGGTCCTGGCCCTTGTGGCCTCTGCTCCTTACTAAATATTAATTGTCATCCAGGATTGTATAATAATTATTTATGAAACTGCATAGAGCTTGTTCAGGCAATCTGCCTGTATAGCTAACCTTATCTATTATTCAAGTTTTGTTTCATTACTATAAATAATATTTATTGACAACATATTATTTTTCCTAACTTTTTCCTTATAAATATATTAGTGAAATGGCAGTGTAATGGCCTTATTTATCTTTTTATAACTTATTGTGCATGTATTTACTCCTACACTTGAAATGTATAAGAATGGTTCTCGAAAGGTCATCTGTTACCCAAAAACTTTTATTATAATTATTTATCAAGACAAATAATTGTATAACCTTTACAGATCAAATTCAGAAGAAAGGCCATTAGAATTTGATGGAAATCGCAAAGAAATTCGTCGTGTAAGCAGTCATGAAGATTTCAGCTTGGTCAAAGGCAATCACAGAAAGAATAAGAACTCTGCTGAGCAAATTGATACTTCAGCAGGCCGAAACATTCGCGTAAGACTCTTATCTTAAAGCAGTTGTAAAACCTTATTTTTAATTACTTTAGATGGTACATCCATTTTGTAAGTATTATTATTATTAGCACCGCGTCTTACTACCCGTTCGGGCTATACGTAAGTACGTTGTAAGTAGAGCTCCAAGAATTTCAAAACTTTTAATAATATTATTATAAAATGGGATTTGGGAAATATATCCTTAAGAGACTAGCATTTTGTCTTTTAAAGTGAGAAAACATTGACTGGACCATTTTGAAATAACTATGTATTCTTGCTCATCTTAAAAATAACTTAACAGTGTGAAATATAAAATAACAATTTCAATAAAAGTCACACATATATTCATAAGGTTATTTGGAATAGAGCACTAGTCTAAATCACGGTTTAAATTTGGAGGGATAGCCAGCACACTTATCTTGGTGATACTGGAGTAGAAATTGTTTAGATAGAACACTAAAAAACACACAAACACATTTTTAAGGACAAGCTTTCATTATCACAGACATGTCAAGAGAATATGCTGATGCTCATGGTTGAATTGCAAGGTTGACTGTCCACAGCTGTCTGCTATTCAGTTATGATATCACTGTATAGATGGCAGCACTTTTAATAAATAGATGGATAGAAAAATTAAAAATTTTGTTATGTACCATATTATTCAGCCTTGCTAAATTTATTTTTATCTATAATTTCGAATAACAAGTCTTCCTTTGGGTTACCCTGTAATATTACATTTTATTTAACATAATCTAAATAATCTGATTGTTTAGTGGTCCGGTTTCTACTTATAACCTTCATCACGTATGGACTGTCATGTGATTGACTGTTTAGTTTTCCCTTTGTCTGGAATTTATTCCATTTAAATTTGATGTCCCTAGAAATGGTGGCACTGAATTAAAATTTTGAGGTTGATTTATTTGTGCATTTATTGACCTAGATGGTCCTGCATTGTTACTACTATTAATTTGTCTATTATTTGAATTTATTTGTCTCGGAGGTCCTTGGTTCCTATCCTGTTGGTACACTATATTAGGATTTGGAGATCTTCTATTTTGCTCTTGTGTTTGAAAATTATTTTAGTATCTATTTTGTCTATCTTGTCTATTATTGACCTCTTTGATTTGGGGGTTTGATAATTGCCTAGTTCTATCAAGATTATACCTGTTTGCTCAATCATTGATTTATTGATGTCTTTGATATCTTTCATCAAATACCATCAACACTCTCTCTACCTCTTTAATATTTTGTTTATTTATACTGATTAGAACATCTTGTACTGCTGTTGGAATATGATTCATTAAGATACCTATCAATCTATCTCCTATTACAGGGTATCATAAATATTTCGCCTGAATCACAAATTTATTGAAATATTCACTCATAGAACCATCCTTATTGCTATACTTTCCATTAAAAATCACCTGTAGAAAATCATCCTGTATATTCTGAGACCAATTTTTTTCAAGAAATATTTTCCTGACCTGTTCATGTTTCCCTTTCACTCTCTATACTATCTGCCCAAGATTTTGCCTAATTTTTTAGATTTGATAAAAATATCTCTATTTTGACTTTTTCATTTTCTTTACTCCTTTAAATACTCTTTATACTTTGTTTATGTATTGTACCACTGAAATATTTCCTCTTTTTCCCTTAAATTTTGGAATAAGTGCTAACGAAATTTCTCTTAGTCCCTTAACAAATAGGTTGTCGGTAATGTTTAAGTTACCAACTTCCCCTAGAGTTTTTATTTGTTTTTCTGCTACAAAATCTGCTAATTTTTTATCCAACTTCTCTACCACCTCCGTGACAACCCTATCAATTTGTTGTGTAATTACATTTTTATTCATATCCTGTTGAGAGTCAAATGCTAATTTTACCTTATTGATTTCTTTTTCGAGGTTGTCTCAGACTACCTTAACATTAGTTTTGGTGTGTTCTACCTGAAGGTCTAGATTCCCTACCTTAATTTCTACTTCCTTTAAGCCTTTATTGGATTCTTGTTCTACTGTTTCTATTCTATTTTTATTAGTTGCAATCCGTTTCATTACTTTGAATTGTCCCTTTCTTAAATTTTCTTGTTTTTCTGTTAAAGCCTTTTCTACCCTTTCTCCTTCAACTACTTTCTTATCAACATTATTTAAATGTACTGCTATATTTTGATGAACCATTTCTAATGGGCCAAATTTTTGCTTTAAGTATACAAATCTCTGCTCACATGCCTCCTTGCTTTGTTCAATTTTTGCACTTAGTTCGTTAAATATTTTTTCAAGTTTTGCATCTATTTTATGATTAGTCACTACTATTACCTGAATAGTTGCATCTATTTTCTGATTAGTTACTACTATTTCATGTCTAGTTATTACTATTTCCTGCTAAGTTTCTTCACTATTCGCTGTCATTTCCTGACTAGTTTTTTTCACTATTTGCTGTCATTTCCTGTAATAATATATACATGAACTGATATAAATTTGTTAAGGATTCCATAGTTTGTTCCATTACTATCTCATGCCCTTCTTGGTCTATCATAACACTTTCTACAATAATTAAGTTTCCTTGTATATCCTTTCCTGCCATATATTGTATCTCTTCCTCCACAATTGGCTCTACCCTGTCCTGTTCCCTTTCTACTGTCTCTTCTTCTGAGTCTTCTAGACCTAACTGATTGTTGGGTCTATCTTCATATTCTGTCTCACCAAAGCAGCTATTGGTGTCACTATCCCCATTTGGGTTCGAATCCGCCATTCTCCCTTCCAAAATTACAATTGATTATAAATATTAATGATCTTTGTACTATATTAATAATAAAACAAAATTTTATGTCCTGTGAAAATTTAAAAAAAAATTTGTCACAGGCATATTTGACTTAATTGATGAGGTCTTCTTAGGGTTCCGTGTATGGAATGTCTACTTGTTTCACCTTGGTAGGATGTTCTTCGTCGGTGTGCTATGTGTAAAACATCTACTCGTTTCACCTCGGTAGGATGTTCTTCATCGGTGTGCTATGTGTGAAACATCTACTCGTTTCACCTCGGTAGGATGTTCTTCGTCACTGTGCTATGTGTGAAATATCTACTCGTTTCACCTCAGTAGGATGTTCTTCGTCGGTGTGCTATGTGTGAAACATCTACTCGTTTCACCTCGGTAGGATGTTCTTCATTGGTGTGCCGTGTGTCTCTCAGTTGGTGGAGTCCCTTTCTAGCCTTGAAGATTCTAAGATTTTCATCGCGGCTTGACGCCAATTATAGTGTTACTGTTTAATTAGCTGATATTTGCCCCATGATTGAGCACTAATTAGAGTGGTAGGGTATTTTGCTGATATAATAGTCCCACATTGGCGCCAATTATGATGATATGTGTGTGTGATGGGCGCCATTTAAAGTGATACTGTTTAATTAGCTGGTATTGGCCCCGGGATCGAGCACTAATTAAGATAACACGGATTTATAATGAGATAATGCCCTGTGGTTGAGGACTACCGTATAACGATGTTGGGTATTACGGTGGTGACTACGCAAGTATGCCTTAATGCGCACTTTTCCACTGTTACTTTATCTGATTATTCTTATAATTAATCTTATTAAATAAACAAGATTTTAAATGTTGTACACGATTTATTTATGTGATTACACCTTCGGCACTGAAGATGTGATATTATCTAATACGTTTTTTGTTAAAATTGTTTTTCTGTGATATTACACATTCCACGTTCTGAGTACCGTGTGCTGTGCTGATTTATGTTACTGCTTAATATATTACCGGCACTATTATTTTGTGTTACTGCTATATATTTATACGCACAAGCGGCTTATATATGACCTACCCCTTGTCATCAGTGTAAAAACCAACTAATAGAAATAGTCCTGGTGACAGGTGTTGTGAAGGCTGGCTTCCTATCGAGTAGAGGGAGCCAGCGATTCACCAGGTTTGCTAAATACTACGAAGTTGATTTTTGAAAGAAAAAATAAGTTTTAATGGTGCAATTCATTGACATTATTTCTGAAAGCGCATGACTCTCCATGGAGGAAGTATTAAAAGGCTATTTTACATACAGTTTATTGAAGAAAAATACCTTCTTCCATGACTTTTTAAATATATGAGAGGTGTTCAAAACAGTATCATTACAAGTGTATAAATTGCAATTTTAAATTAGAATGAAAGACTAAGAATAAATTTTAATTTTTATCATAAACTAGAAATGTTGAATAAGAAATGACGAGTAAATTAATTGTAGTCAGAAATAATAATAAAAACATTAATAGTAAATTTAATAGTAAATTTAATAATATGCCATAAGAAAGTGTAGGAATATCAAGTGTCTAGTAGTGGTGTATTAGAAGGGATGGCAATACCTCCTAATTTTTCTTAGTATCGCGTCTTACTACATATATATGGATGAGGAAAGTTGAATTTAGAGAAAGCATACCCATATTTGCTTCGAGAAAGAGTCTGAAACCATTTAGGGAAAACGCTCTCAGTACACCTGATAGGGATAAAATCATTATCTCCCCGTAATCACCACTCTAGTATTTTGCCAGTGTAGCTAGCGCCTTAGACCATGTGGCTATCTAAGCAGGTCCTCCCTAATTTAAGCCATGCTTTAGCCTAGTGCTCTATTTCAAACAACCAATGGTAATTAAAAGTAATTATAAATAATTTACCACAAATATAATTATATTTGGCAGGGGAAATTATATAAAAGAAAGGTGTATGATAGATAATAATATCTATGAATAAATATGACAGACTTTAAAAAAAATAAAGCATTAATGCATTAGTCACTCTAATTAGTATTTTATTTTTCTACAATACTCTTATATTTTCTTATTACATATTATATTTTGCTTGGTGAAATTATTTTATAAATAACAATGACAATGAATTAGTGGTATGAATGAAAATTTAATTAAAATGTATTTAAATAGTACAAACATAAATTAATAATATTTTTAAAATTCACTAACATTAATAATTCTGAAACCTTAGTTCAGTCGGAAGCGTGTCTGCCTAGTGAGCTAATGGTCCTGGGTTCATTTCCCGGTATGGCCGAAAATTTATCATTGTTGAAAATATGGGTTTACCCTTTCACATTGAAAACTTAACGGCCAGGGACTGGATGTTGTGCCTGTCCTAGTCTTAATATAGATCATAAGGCATATGAAGCTACGACAGACCTAGCCATCCGGTAGTGGAAAAATATATAACAACTCACCCAGGCCATAGGTTGGAAACAGTAATGGATGTAAAACTAACATCAATAAAAAAAATATTATAATACATTTAAATGGTATTTGACAGAAACAATAATTATAAGGTTGTTTAAGATGAATCAATTCAAGCTAAAATGTTCTTCTCTTTCTCCTATTTTGCTATTACCCCACCTCTTTTTCCAGACCTATAACAAATAACATTTTTGCTGAACTCGCTGACATGACATCACTTATATCTCCTAGCGAGCCCAATTCATGCCTACTGATTCCTGAAAAATATTCTTAAATTAACCAATCATAACTTCTAGGCCTATGCAGGAATTAAAATTTTATTTTGGAAAATTTGTGAACGGGAGAGAATAATTTCACACCTGAATGGCAAATATTAGTTTTAGTTTGGTTTTTACCAACCTATTATATATTTATTAAATAAATGTAGATTGAAATAGTGAAATATAAACCAATTTGATCAACTTTAGTTAATTAAAACCACATTAAATTTAAATAAAGTTTAACTATGATGAAATCATGACAATTTATGAACATCAACAAACACAAAATAATCATACAAAATAAAATCAATTTCACTTTTATATATAAATCTTGAATGTATATCTAACTAAAATATGACACTGATTCTGAATGAAATTAAGTTAAAGGGAAATAAAATTATGTATTTATTCTAAACAGGGACTTATTTTTTTAATCACCTTTAAAATTTGTTTGGATAAACTAATACAAGGAAAATCTCTCAGCCTAGCATTGAGAGACTCTCATTACCTCTTTGTCCAATGGCAACAATGTAAAGTGTGACCTGTTTTTCCTAATTTATATGTCATCATCATTAAATTTCCAGGTTGTGGCTTTGGAACTTTTTGAAATACTCGATTTGAAAGGAAAAACCCAAGCAAGCAGACCCTTAATATATCTATAAAATCACCATAAAATCAAATTATCTATCTAAAAAGAGTAATTTAATCTCAGAGAATTAAAAACACAATTGTACCTATCAAAATGTGTGCACTCATCTTCTTATTTCTGTCAGAAAAATAAGGTGCATTGTTTTGTTCTTTAGCAGCAACTACAGCAGCGTGGAGGTGTTGGTCTGCCCCTACACGAACACAACTCCACGGTTACCCATGCTCACATCACAGTTACACACAATCAGAAAGTGACAAATGACAACTCTCATCCAGTCTCTACAGAAGCAGGGGATGATTTGGAACATGAAAGGCGTAGAAGCAGTGAAAGATTTGCTCGCACAGCCACACCGCGGGGCCGTCGAAACATGGCACGTCGACGTAGAGCCAATCCAAAATATATTAGCTCTGATAAAGATGATATGGATGAAGGAAGCTCTTCAAAGGTAATGTGAAGTTTTGTTAACATTAATGTTTCCGGTCTCTAGAAAATATTATACTTTGTTCTGATTTCTACATCTTATATATTATCAGCTTGTTTTACTTGTTATTTGTTGCAAGGTTGAAAAAAGGTCAAATTTAACTGAAAACTTTTTTGACCAAATGTGGACTTAACAGTTCCTATTATAATCTTTTGAACGAGTGTCTACCTTTTGATTTTTGGATGTTTGTGCTTGGTAAGTTCAAGGAATTTATAGAAAAGACATCTAGACATTTAATGGCCTATTGGCCTTTTTTACAACATCTATATGAGCAAAAATTTTCCACACACTGTGTGATAAAACTATCAACCAAAATCACCCGAGTATAGAAATGGACTTGAGATTAATTGTTGAAAAGACTCCCAAACGTTACTAAAATTTATATTAAAAAAACAAAAACAATTTAATTTCCTTTCCTTTCGTTGAGAATCAAGACCTGATTGTCATGAGTTTTATACTTTAATTAATTTACTTTATTTTATATTTATATCAGAAGAGGAATTCACAAAAAAAAAATTTATAAGCTCTTACTTTAACACAATAAAATGCTACAGTAATTTTTTTTGTTTATTTAGATGCATGGAAAATAAATATTATTCCCATCCATCATGTTAGTGACCATTTTATCCTTAAAATTGTATTATTCTAGGCTAAGCCTTAGGTTGGTAGGTGTTTATTGTATGGCAATGCACCAATTCACAAAAAGAGAATTCACAATACTTAAAATTTTGAGATTCACTTAAATGATTTATTCAATTAATTTCATATACGGTATTTATAAATACTAAGCAAGTATTAGAAATAATAATTTTACATACCCTATGTGTCTTTTTAAATATTCATTAAAAACCAAATCTTAAGTTGATTATAAAATGCCTAATCATTGTAAAATGTGTGATAAAACTTTTAATAACAACAAGGGGGGCAAAGTTTGCAAAAAAAAATTTCATCATTTGAACAATGAATTTGATATAAAGTAACTTTTTGGCAGCTAAAATATGGTTGCCAAAATTGCCTGGCTAAACGTAGATTATAATGAACAGCAACATTATTTTAAACTGTTTTTGACAACTTTTTAGCTTATTCAACTGTTTTTATACAGAGCTCTAGTAGAATGTGTTATCTTATTTGTCATTAAAATTCTGCTGTAGTGATATGCAACAAGGACAAAAATGATTACAAAAGATCTTGTTTCAAAAGTTTACTAATTCCTAAATTAATGTTGGGTATTATGTAACAACGGTATTTTAAGGGTGTGAGGAAAAATTACTGTTAACTATTTATAAGTATTTTTTGCGATTTTTTTAAACTTAATGAGCCTACCCACCATTCATAGCCATATTTCCTTACATACATTAAATTTACCTGAACAAATAAAGACCAAAGCATTCATTTCCAACTACATATGATAAAACTGACATAATAGACTGATTGACCATCTTGTTTGTATATATGTTACAGGAGAATGAAGAACTGGAGCAAGACAAGTTGTCAATTACTAAACAGCCTGAATGTTCTTCTGAAGATGAGAGCAATCTCTCCAGTCCAAGCCATAATTTTTTACAGTTACATCCTCAGGTAGCTTTTCCTTTTGCAAAACTTAAATGTACAAACATTTATTTTCTAATGAAGTAGCTATAATATTAGAAATATGTACAGTACTGTGTGCCTAAACCAGCTTATTTAATATTCAATATTAACAATTATTAGTATATTGGCAGACGAGAATGGGAAGAAATTTGGAGCGTGTCATCAGCCATCTAAGACCATAGAAGAACTGTTATAAATGCTTCACTTTTGTATGTTCAATTAAGTGGGGCTACACTTTTTATGATAAGATCCACTCGTTAAGTGACTGCAAGTTGCATCACACTTGTTCACATTGTCCATCTCATTTGTTCGTAATCTTACCAAAAAGCACCACCACACATTGCTCCACAGATACAACCACCCACCTCCATGACACATTTCTCACAAGTCAAGAGGCGCACATGACACAATAGCTTCAGAGGTTATTTTTAAGACAGTGTAAATCCATAATTTTCAATAGTGAATCAAATCGTAATCTTGACTAACTGACTCGAATCAAATCCAAATTGAATTTCATGATAAATATATTTTATTAAATTGAATCCAAGTTGAATCCTTGCTTTGAAATGTCGAATCAAATATTTTATTATAAAATCGCTACAGATCAGAATCAATTAATTTAATTTAGGCTTACAATAATAGTGGTTCAAATTGAATGCGAGTTGAATATTTTACTATGATAAGTTTTCAAATCCAATTTAATAATAAAATATTTTAAAAAATGTTGATAATAATTTGACACATTTTAGGTTTATTAAAAAAAAATGCTATCACTAGAACTAATCCCAAGAGGTGAAACATCTAATAACGATTGTAACACCAATTTTTCAATCATAGTGTTAACTGTAAAGGTTAAATAAATACTTAAAGGTGGGTCTGGCTATGTTTTAAAAATTAAAAATATGCTTCGTCACAAACAACTGTCATTCAAGTGGTTCTCTTACTACCTGGAAATCATGTTAGCATCTCTATTCACTCTACTATGCAACTGTTTTCTGCTCTAAATGTTAAGCAAGTATGAAATACAGATTTAAATTTTTAGTAAAGCCTTTAAAATCTGAACCTAAAATTAATTTGGATTCAAAATTTCAAATTGTATCTGAAATTTTGGAGGTTCACCAAAGCTTAGCTTCTTTGAACTTAGAAAGTAGTCTTAGGACTCACTGCATTTTCTCAATTCTGTCCCAGAAGAAAATAATGAATTATTTGTTAACGTTCACACCCAGTAAACGCTTCATTTTAGCATTCTTGGTCTCCACTAGACTTCATTCTTTGAAACATTTTCATATATATAATGAACATTGCAGAAACTGTGACCTCTGTACACATTTTCTTAGCAGTGGCACAAATTTATGAACTGTGTAGTTGGTTTACTCCAATTGTATTTTGTTTAAAGTCACACAATAGTTATAGGCTCCAGGTATTCAATGGGACACAATCCTTCAATATCAGATTGCTACCTTTTAGTAAACCTTTCTCAAAGATCTGGTACCTTTGTTGCAAGAGTTTTGTTTTCAATACACTTTTCATTTTATTACGCTACTCACACTTAACTTTGTGGCAACAATATCTACATTTTGATAGCTGCCACCCATTCAATACTAAAATATCTATCCCATACCCGAACGGGTAGTAAGACGCGGTGCTAAATAATAATAATCTATCCCATACATTCTTGCCATACGGGCTCACCGCATCTCCTCCGATCCAGAAAGTCTTCAAAACCACCTTGAAAACCTTCAAGAAACCTTTACAGAGAGAGTATACCCTAAACCTCTCATTAATAACCTACTTCGACTAGCTTAAACTCCACAATCACCCAAATCTGAAAGACCAGATACTATACCCCTAGTGACTAAGTACTACTCAGGCCTACAAAAGATAAACACAATATTAGCGTCGGATTTTCACATATTGGAAGCATCCAGCCGTACCAACAATATTCTCAAAAAACCACCAGTCCTGGTGTATAAACAGCCTCCATCACTTAGAAATCATCTTGTACACCCTAAACTCGAAACTGAAAATGACACAACCTTAATTCAACCACAACAAGGCTCTCAACCTTGTAACAAAACAGCTTGCAAAACCTGCCGAATAAATCATCTAGAAACCACTTTCTCTAACAACATCACCAACTTTAGCTATACCATCAAAAGCAGTCACATATGTGACTCCAGTAACCTAATTTACCAACTAAAATGCCAACAATATACTAAACAATATGTTGGTCTCACCAGTTAAACTCTTTGTTAACGAATGAATGAACACTACCATGACACCAAAATTAAGAATCCAGAAAAACCAGTTTCAGCATACGCCTCCAATCATAACCTCAACTTTGAGGACTGCTACACTGTTAAAATCATTCCACAAGATACAATGTAATATGTAAGAAGATTGGGACTGTCACATCAATGGATCACAAAGTCTAGAAAACCACCCAACCTAAATATTTGCTAATTTCAACCCAGAGACTACACCAGCACCACCTACCATCCATAGAATAATAGAGAAACATTTAGCGAATTTCATCTCCACCAGAGAAGTTTTCATCCTTACCAATCAAGTTGGCATCACTGACGACAACATTCTGTGTAGTCTAATTATTACTACTTCATGAGGAAGATGCTATAATAGCATCGAAATATCAACATGTGTGTAAGTATGTGTTAATGTTTTTACTTTTATTTGTGCTATACCATTTTCCTAATATTCCATCATTTTATTTATTACAAAATGTTTTTCCTAAATGCACTATTTCATGCATATTACTCTCTATTAAGATATAAATGGTAATATCCTTTACACAATTTTCTTGTTTCTTAGCTTAGTCATTATCATGTATGTCTAATGTGATAAGGGTCCTGGGCTCAATTCCTGACATGGCCGATAAATTTATCATTGGTGAAATGTGGGTTTCCCCTTTAACTTTGATGAATTTATGGCCGAAGCTGGGTGTTGTGTCTGTTCTAGATTTAAGTTAGTTCAAAAGTCATGTGTTGATATAATCAGTTGGTCCATAGGGTGCACATTAAATACCTCAAATAAATTTAAAACATATATATTTAGTCTGTAATTCAAGAAGTCTTAGGGAGCTCTTTGTGTATATAGTGGCGTGTACTCAACCAAACTGAATCCGGGCATTTGGCCATATCATGCTCAACTCTACAATGTTTAGGGCTTGGTCTCGAGGTCAGGCCACCTACATAATAACTTTCAATAACTGGACCTTATAAATCCGGAACATATAGATAGCTTTTTACCTCATTCTGACTGGGCCATTGAACAGTTGGGATAAAATAGGAAAAGGTCTAAGTGGCAGAAGTGCACCGAAATGGTATTCAATGATCAATGGTTAGTGATAACAATTTATATTTGTAAACCTTTAGAGCATGTTAGTTGCCAAAAAGCTTGTGATGTAACAACGTAATTAGTGAAACGGATGTGAATAGTTCAGTCTTTCAAAAATATATATTAAAACTATCAGAACACTGTAATTATAAAGTAAATTTTAGTTTAATAACAAACTGGTCTATTCCTAGCACAACGCATAATAGGGTTAAACCACAGACAAGAATATACCAGATCCTTGCCCTTACAGAGTCCAACACTTGAGGTTCGCTAGTGTGAATGCTGAAGGATAAAATAACTTTCAAATGTGCAGTTGTTAAACAACACACTTTTAACATGTTCATCATAAAGGGATCATTTGTAAATAAAGAAAAATGGCGCCAAACAGCTATTCTAAATTAAACATCGGAAAGAGGATAGAAGGGCAAGGTCTACACATGATCTACCTCTAGCCATGCTGCTATAGTCCAATTGGTGTTTTATTCTCGTGTTGTTTTAATTGTGAAATTTGTTTCCCACAGTTTTCTGGTGTTTAGGCCTTGCCCTTCTATCTTATTTTCATCTTTAATCTATAAAGAGACCATTGTAATTGTGTTGGGCTGCTTATGAGGTAGGATTATGCGATGAGTAGGTTGAGTCTTTCCTGAACCTAGCTTTGTGGAAGCTGGCCAATTGACTCGAGATGGATATTTTTGTACTCTCTATATTGAAACCATTTTTAAAATGAGCTTTTTTAAAAAAAATAACCTTGATGGCCCCTAGTAAAACATGTGTTGAAGGACTCAAGCTCTCCCCTGGAGTGCAGCCATTTGGCTGTGGATTTGGTTTATACCTTGTCTGTGGCCTAGATTCATAAAGCAGATTCAACACTGTCAAGCAATAAATGTTTGATATTTTACTACAGGATAGGGACAGGTCTCCTTCACCTGTTCCAAGCCCATGCACTCCACCACTGGATCTAAGCACCTTGCACAAGCAGGTGGACAGTAGTGAACCTCTTACCAGTCTGGACAACTCGAGCTATGCACACAGACATCCTGTTGTAAGTAATCACATATACTTAGAGCAAGGCGCGAAATTTCCTGTCGCCATTGGCCGTCAAATATTCGATTAGACAACCCAAATTGTTTTTTTTAATGTGTTTCAAACATGCCCAAATTATACTGGCTCGGATTCACGTGTCTCATATCACTGCGCAGTTACAATATATTTTCAGGCGACGACATTTCCCCTCCATTCGAAGAAAAAACTTATGAGTCACACCTTCCTCCCTCGTTCTCTCATCGGACACCTTGGGTTGGTCACTCAAAAAAATATATTCAATTTGGGATAGAAAAAAAAATCTCTTCATATACTTTAATCCAAGCCTGTTTAATGAGAAAGTGGATCTTTTGTTAGCAGAGTGGGTAAAATACAAACTTTTGTTTCCTCCACTGACTTTGAATCAGACGCTGGAGAAGATTCACAGTGATAAGTGTTCAGCAAAATTCCCCAATTTGCTTCAGATTCTCACATTTTGTGTTATTCTATCAGTGAGCATAGCTTTATGCATGGTGGCTACAGACAGGGAAAACCTGGAAAAGTCGGGGAATTTTTGGACAGGGAAAACAAGGAAATGTCAGGAAATTTAAGTAAAAAATAAGGGAAAGTCAGGGAATTAAAAAATATGTCTAAAATATCCCATTAATTTTGCAACTAAACACTAAAACAAAAGTTAATAATACCTAAATAAAATAAATTTTAATTTTTAAAATAACTGATAAAACTGTTTATGTTTAGTAGATACAAACTTTTTTTTAATATGTGATCAATAATAAATAAAACTAAAGTCATCATTCACCATTAAAACTGGAAATAAGTAGTCAGGGAAAATTGAAAAATGTTGCTTGGAAAACCTGGAAAAGTCAGGGAATTTTGTAAAATATGTGTCGTAGCCACCCTGTTTATGGTAGAGGGGCTTCAATTGCCATAACAGATTTCTAGACGGCTTACACAAACTCTCTCAAGACTGAGACACCATATGATTTCCTCAGAATTTTTGTAAATGGATTCTATCCTGTCAGAGTTTGACCCAACAGCTGTGATTGACAAGTGTTACTTCAGTGCAGGAAGGCTGCACTGCAAAAAAAAACCAACATATAGGGCTAAAAGCACATACTTTTTAATTTCTTTTAATATTTTTCACAATCATGAATATAAAATAGTGGCGACCAAAGATTTTAGTCTGGATAGTTTCTTCAGACTTGAAATTTTATGGCCTGATTATAGCCAAAGTTATAAGTATTATTATTATGTACTGTATTATATTTGGGAGAAGGTATAGGAAAGGTGGATAGAAACATATAAAAGGGACGAACACAATATGGCTTTTACAATGAAAAGAAGAACACAGTTCACACTTTACATTGCTGCCATTGGACAAAGAGTTAATGGTTGCCTCTTAAAGAAAATCGATCTTCCCCCGACCTAGAGATATATTATATATTCGCATTCAATGTCCTTTTTCCGTGTTTGTCCTTTATGGTATACCTTTTACATGTTCCTATCTATGTGTGTATCATTCTTTACAATTTTCCATTTTCTCCCTTTTGTGTTCTTGTTTGTTTCCTCTTTTAGGAAGTTGCGTTGCACGTTTCACACTCCCCCCTGTTGAGTTCTGGTAGAATGAAACCTAAGTCAAGGGATTCGGTGGTGATAATTTTTCTTTAAGAGCCAGCCTCTTTGTCCAATGGCAGCAATGTTAATTGTAAACTGTGTTCTTCTTTTCATTGTAAAAGCCATATTGTGTTCATCTCTTTTATATGTTTCTATCCACCTTTCCTATACCTTCTTACAAATATAATACAATTACCTCATAAGGCGAAAAGAGGTTTTCCTTATAGAGATAAATTATGTACTTTAGTTTTTATTCAGACCATCAACATTTTTAACCATTTTGCCTAAGTGAACAGGATGGATAAGGAGGGGAAGTTAAGTTAATGTACAATAATTAGCTTGAAGCCAGACATAAAAACTGCATTGGGTGAACACAACCTATTGTGCTTCTTATTGGGTATTAAATGCCATACTTTTTGCATCAGACTAGGCTATGTACTCTTGAGGCATTTAACTTTGCAACTAAGGTTGTTAATGTTAATATTAACTTGAGGTTCATATTGTAAACCCCCCAGTACCCATAAATAACAGACAGGTTGGTTACAAGATAGTTTTATTTTTATTTAACAAAATTACAAAAAAGTCTCAATGAGAGAGTGAGGCATGCCCAGCGTTAGGCGCTGTATCCATACACGATTGCCGAAGAGTAATAATAACACAATAAAAATGCGGGACGCCTCCCCAAGTTCATAAATGGTCAAACAAACATTTCCAACCAAAACGGTTAAATTGACCTTCACACAAATCTGGTAGAGATAATAATAATAATGATGATGATGATGAAAGATGGCGATAGTAAACCCTAGACTCTGATAATATCAAAAGGATATTAGCTAGTCACCATTGGTGACTCTCAATTTATCAGAGTAATAGACAAAATGTTCTAGATAAAAGAATATCTTAACAGAAATGAATGGGTGCAATAGAAATATACAACAAAAATAGAAACATTCGTTATAGTTAGGAAAACAAACGTTAAACATTTCAACTAGAGTTAAAAGAATAAGCACGCCGACTCGCGGCCCCTGATTTAACCAACAAAGAATATATCTCTGATGTTTAACAATAACAAATAAACTTCCCATTAATAACACGTGGCATAATCTTAAAACATAGGATTTGGGAAAATTACAATATAATACAACAGGACCAAAAATGACGGTGCTCTAAAACAAACCCATCGGTGAAGCGGATAAAAGAATTTCCCTATCAGACAAATGTTTTGGGTCTAACCATGCAATAGTATTACGTTTAGCCACAGTCTTTAAGCGAAATTCAGGAGACTCTGTATGAATAAATAAAGATTCTATTTACAATATATCATCCCAAACGGTAATTTTGAATGATTAATGCTAAACAGAATTTAGAAATAAACAAAGATAAATCTATCCAAGACCAAAGTGCCTCACCTAGCGATCGTAGTGCAAAGTGTACTGGCACTACAGAGTTCTGCCAATATATACACACGCTTGGGGTCATGTGTTATCAAAGTGCGGGAAGCAAGAATGGGTAGAGGTGTAAGGGGGGTAGCACTGTTCTGGAACATGCGCACACAGTCTAGGCATAATTCAAACGCGCGCCAAACAATAGTTCCGTTATCTTCCAATCCCAACTGTCTGCACGCACTCAACCTGTGTATATCGACTGTATATTATTTTCTTGGGCGAGGCACAATTAGAGGTGAGCAGCGAACTATGATCCCTCAGGTCAGTCTGAAATGAGTCGTGCCGCGATGTTGTTGTGGCGTGGAGCCTTGTCGTGACGAGTCAACTGGGGCAGAAGTGGTAAGTCAAACTTTCCTCTGCTTTACATGTTGTAACAAGGTTACAATAGTTTAAGTACTCTGCCACAATAGACTATACTGCCACTGACGGGGAGATCAGAATTGGAATCCTGGTTTGGGTGTACTGGTTTCCAATCCTCCTCTAGTTTCTACCTTCCTCATCCCTACAATATTAGTTTACTTATTAGTATAACCCAAAATCTTAGGAGTAGATACCTCGGGAAATAAATAAAATACTGGTACATTGTTACATCTTTCAAAAAATATAGATTAGGATGTGGCCAGAAGAACATTTTTTTTTACTCCATTTGTAGAAGTGTGGGTATTTTGCTAGAAAGTGAAATTTAATATCTAAGATATTAAATGGCATAACTCATTTTGTTTGAATGTTGTTTGGCCTAATGCAATATATAGGTTAAAAGCGTAACTAAATAAGCTAATCATGATTTTTAATATAAAAAATAGTGGGAAAATATACATTTAAATATTTTTAGGAAGAATTTCATATAGGGCAATAGAGAGTTAAAAAAATAATGTGTTTTGAAAGTCATTTTCTTATGTTTTAGGAAGAAGATTTAGTTAGCAGTCATGTTATGTTGTCACCTCGCAACTCTACTATTTTAATGCGACGAGTGTCTTTAGATCCAAATATCCCACCTTCTCCTCCCAAAGAGCACAATGTGTCCATTGCGAGAGATGCAGATTACAAGGCTCAACCTAAACTAGTCAGCAAACGTATTAGCAAGTAAGTGTTCTATTTAATTTGTAGTATTTTAAATTTTGTTAGTCAATTAATAATAACACAATTAAATCACAATCTTTGGATTTTTATTAAAACCTCAAACTATTGGAATTTATCAAAATTTAACTCGGTTGTGTTTGGAAAATTGTATTAGATTTATCAGCACTAAGTTACTTATCTCACACTATTTACCATAAAATATTGTACAGTATCATTAGTAGCCAACATACAAAGAGTGGCTACCTAAAATATATATATATCTAAACCTCTACTAACTTGACCCATAGAGTTTTTTAATTAATTTTCATTACTTTTCACTTGTTATAGCTTATCATAACAATCATTTGCTATTGATTTAGTTTATATCTTCACTTTAAAGAAGAGCCACATAAAAATCTCATAATCATAATTACAAAGTGTTAATTTCCATACATTTACTTCCATAAGATTTTTTTTTTATTTACATCACAATTTAATATTCTTTTTCCTGTCTCAATTCAAATACACAAATGCATTTCTTAATACATCTACCTTATTTTACCTCAAAATCGTCGCAATTTTTATGCCTAATTATTGGCGGGTGGGGGGAAATAGGTTGCATTCATTATGTGAAACTTTAAAATATATATATATATATTACCTAATATGGTATTGGCCCCAAATATAATGCAATTTTTTTCCCCTAAAATTACCCTTCTAATTACTGTTCTCGTATTTTATGCGCTGCCTAACATTTTCAATAGAAAAAACGGCAGACTCCAAGGTATATTTTGTAGCACTTTGGGACTTTACTGGCCGGTCCAGTGTGCTTGTCTATAAAGAGACTGAACGACAAAACAAAGAGAGAGGGAGCTACTACGAGCAAATAAGTCCAGTAAACTCAAGGTCAAAATGAAGAGAGTAATTTCCCTCTCCCCCTTTCATTCCTTGAATGCAGATGCTCTGGCTGAAACAGTGTGGCGAGTATAATAATAAACTCAAGGTCAAAACAACTGATAATTCTTTTCACGCACCTAGCCGAGCTGTGTGGTTTATAGAGTGGAGTGGGCATGTAGGCAAAATCAGTCACTTGATTCACAAGTCACAAGCTAAACCAATGAACATCTGCTTGTGATGCATTACCGTGAGAAGCATCCTCCTCCTCCCCCTATTATGCATAATAAACTAAGACGAAAAACATAGTGCGACCATTATGTGGTGAAATATCTATCTATCTCTTGACTTCATTGCATTTAGGCAATTTAGATTAAACAGGAGTTAGAATGCAAATCTACATTAATAGATTTTCCATTTTCCATGGCAAGTGTTCTATCCATGCAATGCTATCCATTAAACTTATTTGTCTCCCTTTCATATAAATTTACGTTATAAAATATTGCCTTCCACTGCATTTTATCCTCTCAACAATGCATTTAAAAGGGCGCTTGATCCAGTACAAGTTACACTTATTGCCTGGGTGGTGTCAAACTTGTTTTCCTTTCTACAGGTTAAGTGTATTAAAAATATATATAATCTTTTTCGTGGTGTTCAAAAACCTCAACATTGTTGATTATTGTAACTGTAGGAACAGTGTCTCCTGCGCTTTAAACTGGGTGTTTTAATAACTTAATGCTTAAGCAATATAGTGTTTCTACTCGCTGTTGTCTGTTTAGGTGTATCAAATGCCACAAAGACAATGGTTTATTTTTCCTGACAAATTTCACACAGAGAACATAAAAGATGTGTTGATATCTACACTAATTTTATCAGATTTGTTTATGCTAAAAACAATCAAATATTGATAATATAGTTGCTGTTTAAACCCCTAAATCAAAGAAAATCAAGTGGTGTTTTTACTTTCTCACGACATATTATTGAAATTGCCATGTTTTTTTAGCACCATGTCTCATTACCTGTTCGGCTTATAACTAATATACTAATTACGCTAATGGTTTTATGAGGATTATTTTCAGTGGAAATGTACCACATTTGCATGGAGGGAGAGGGGAAAACCATTTTGAAAAAAACTCGGTACACCCTACCGAGATTCAAACCTCGATCGCCCCGTCCTCGGCAGTCTAATCTACTGTGAGAGAAGCGCGTTATACCACATGGCCACCGAAGAGGGTCATCATGAAAATTGTTACTTCACAATTATTATGTATCTAGATGTTCTATTTACACATAGTCTCAAAAAGTATATCTTACAATTCTATCTTCCTGTTATCTGCCTTGTTGGCATAATTAGCTAACACACTAGTTTTGTGTTAAGCTAGACTGTTGAGGAAGGTGAGATTGAGGTTTGAATCTCAGTCAGGTGAACTCGAAGTGGTTTTCCTAAATGGTTTTCCACTCTCCCTCTACGCAAATGTGGGTTCACTTCCTCTAAATTCAACTTTCCCAATTCCTAACCCATTAGCATAATTAGTACTTAAGCATATAACTAGAATGGTTAGCAAGACACGGTGCTAGATTTTTAAAAAAATCCGCCTGTTTGTCATTCTTTCTATATCTGAGGCTAGAGCTGAAACAGTTTAATAAATTTCATTCTAAATTAATCTTTTTATTTTAAATGTTCATACTTCAAGATAAAACCGTGATTGTAGTTCTAACTTAAAAAATTAACTTAGTGGTTTGACTAATTTGTTTAGATTTGAAATTTATAAAAAATAATAGCCCTAATTGTTTTGTTTAAAATTGATATTTGTTGATTGTTTTTCATGATAAATAACACTAGATTTGTTTTTTCGAGAAAAATTGATTTAAGGATAGTTTGCTACTGACCGCTTTGTGGACATTTGACATGTTTTGAAAATCGCCTTTGTAAGTGTTTAACATGATAAATTAGACAGTATAAATTATTATTATACTGATAACTGGCACTTGAATTTATATTGAATTACATATTTATAAAATATTCTTTAAACCTGTGGACATATGACTGTTTGATTTTGAACATGTTGAAAAAACATTTTTATCACATACTTATATTTTAATAATTTTAGTAACGAATTGAATAATTTGATTTAAATTTTGACAGCCAACTATGTGTATTAAAATAAAAGATTTTATATGTGTGTTCTAGCTTCTCTAGCAAGAAAAGTTGAATTTTGTCATATCAAAGGAAACACAATAATTTAAGCTGGCATAGGTTTCCACCTACCTATGACAGGCCTAGTCAGCCGGTAGTGGATAAATATATGACTTGTATAAAAAACTGATCCAGGCCATAGGCTGGTAATAGTAATGGATGTAACCAACAAGATTTTGACCTCTTTATTAAATATACTATGGCACCTATGAAAAAACCCTATTCAAATTTATTGAGGGGGGGCCGGGAGCGTTGTGGCATCCTTTGATATCAAGCCCACACCAAATTGCTTATACCTTATTTTTATTAGTATATCTTAGGGTGCAATCATTGAAAAAGGAACTCCATTATTTGAATGTAGTAGCTTAGTATTTATTTCTAATATTATGTCTTCTTTCATAAAAAAAAAATAATAATAATTTGATGAATTTAACCACATATTTATACACATTTCTTGGATTTGAAGCTAATATAAATCTGGGCCTTACTTATGTTTGATATTTTTAAATATGGCTGCTACAAATTTTTTTAAATGTGCTTTCTACAAATTTTATTAAATATACATCTGAATAGAGTTTCATACGATTAACATTACAATATTTTATTTTTCTTAGAAAAATCTATTTAATTGTAAATTAATGAAAAGTGATTTTTGAAAATTTAGTTCCAAACTATTATAAACTAAATTATAAAGTATGTATTATTGTGTTTTACCACTTATTTTACTTTGTCAATGCTTGTGTGTTTTTTTAAATTCATATGTCTAATTTCTGTTAAAGATTAATTCGTGTATTTAAAAATTGTTCAAATGTAACACCTGGATACAAGAATAGCACCAAAGACCTTGGGCTTAATATGCCACTTCTCTATTACTGAGTTATCACAGTTAGTGCTGTGCCCATAGTCATTCATCAGTCATAGTTTAAGAGAGATTCTATGATGTACTTGTGAGCGCATTGACTGATTAATAGCTATCAACAGCAAGTACACAAATTACTCAGTGATAACATCCATGGTGCTGCTTTCAAACATTTTATTTGAAAATAGTTTTCATTTCAACACTTAACATATTGAAACTATCATTTGGTATGAATATGCTGTATTTTAAAGGTTATTTGAAAAATGAAACCACGTCAAAGAAATCAGATGAGTATTCTTAAATTGAGACTAACACTAAAGTTTCCATACCAACAATATTTCTACTATTCATTCACTCTGCATGGTTTCACTATGGTGTAGCTTATAAGATAGAGCCATGGTGTAATTTGTAAGGTAACACCTGTACCTTTCAAGATAAATGGAGTATACATATTCCAAATCAAACTTTACAAACAATAGTGCCAAGATAAACTGTGCGTGTGTGTGTGTGTGTGCGTGGGTGCATGCGTGCATGTACCCGCCTGGATTACCTTAGCTACTTCTTTCTTCTTGGCTTGATTCTCTCTTTTTTTTGACACCACTCAGTAAGGGGCCGATGATGATGTTCCAATCATCACAGAGTTAAAAGTTAAGAGCACATCTTAGACACTTCCCCAGGATGGAGTTAGTGATATATCACCTGGGCTAGTTTCTACAAGGTGTTGGATTTAGGGACTTAGATTATACACCATTATCTTAGCAACCATGGTTTGGCAATTTGAGATTTTGAGCTGGCCTTACCAGTGAAAATATATCTGCATCTCTATCAGTGTAAGACACACTTTTTATCTTGGTAAGATAGTTTTACTAAGCTTTAAAGTAAAAATGGGACGTACATGAAAGAGTAGTTATAAAATTAATTTGAAATGACCTTAAGCTTCTCTTGACAAACTGTCCTCAAAGAGCATGCCAAGCAGTAATAACATGATCTTGTTGGGAGTGCAACAAATACTTTGTGATTGACTTTAATGTTGGTTACTAGTGGACACAACCAATGTTGATAATGCCGATGTGCCCCTCACACATGGCTAAATTTTGGACAAACACACTACATGGTGACACACAAGCACTATGCCACGGGAAGTAAACCCTGCACTCCACAAAATTCTGCCAAGCACAAGAAACATTCATGGTTTCCACGCTGGCTACATTGTTACTTTACCTTCTGGGACATGCTCTAAGATTGGCACTGGCCAAGTTTTACTGATTAATGTTTTTAGGTGAGGCCACTCGGGAATTATCCTCTTCAGTATATCTAATGATTATATTGTTTAAAGGAGAAAAAAAAATTATTTACCGTGTCCTACTAACTGTTCAGGTTATACACATGTATGATAATTACTCTAATTTGTTAGGGGTGTTGAAGGAAGCATTCTAGAGGTAATCTACTTGCATTTGCGTGAAAGGAAGAGTGGGAAACCAGTTAGGAAAACCACCCTCAATAGACTCAACTGGGTTTCAAACCCTGATATCCCTGTCATCAACAGGCCAGTCCATCACAAAATTGATGCCTCACACTATTTGGCCACTGAAGCGTTTTTTTAATAATAATTTAATATCAATAAGTTATAAAATTATATTTATTTACAATAGGGGTGTGTGAAGTCCACTTTCTCAATTTGAAGAAAACTCTAATTGAATATATGAAATATTTCCCTAAGCCAAATCGAAGTTTTAATATTAATTGTTATTTGTTTTATGCTTGAAAAAATGTTATATTGGGTTATTTGATGCTTAATTACACAATATTTGGCAATTCTTACATTTTATTCTGATAGATAAAGTTGTTACCACAACTTACAATTCAATTATTTCTGACTTTTTCCAAATTAATATTGATTTATAATTTATATAACAGCTTAGAATTGTAATAAATTAACATATAGTATTTTATTATTATTATTATTATTATTATCATCATAATCATCATCATCATCACCACCACATCTTACTACCCATTCGGGTTGTACGCATTTAAGCTAATGTGTAATGGTAGGGTGATTGTGAGATGAAATGGAGGACCTACAGTTTTATGTGGGATCTGAACCACGGTGGAGGCCTGGCATTCCACACATTCACAACTTATGATTAATACACGTCTTGTTAGAGGTGAAGGAAGGGTTTGGCAATCAGATAAATCTGTGCCGGGATCGAGGATTGAACCCCGGACCCCCAGTACAGAAGTCTGACACCTTACCCCTAGACCGCCAGGTCACCTAACTTTTGAGTATTTTATCTGGCAATATATTTATTGGGGAAGCTTTGTAAATGTTGAAGCCAAAATTCTTTTAAAAGCTAAGTTGAAGCAGAGCTTTGTTTCAAAGACAAGTTGAAGTTTCGCACACCTTTTGTTCACAGTTTTAAAAAAAACTTTTAAAATATTTAAAACTCTCATTTCATGCTTAAATTTTATTTCATTAATACATATTTATCAGATTTAAGTTATTGTATCAAAAATTAAAATTAAAAAGTAGATAACTTGTCAACACTAAAATGATATTAAAAAAAAAGTTTTTGGCATTAATATTTTTCTGACTTCTTCTCAACCAAACTCAACCCATACTTAATTAAATTAAGCTTTCACCAGAGTTTGTTAAAATTTGGCCTTCTATCCCTGAAATCCTATGTAAGGTGAGGAAATGCCTTAAATTTGGCCAAATAAGAGTAATTTGGCCAAGAAGCTTTCAATAGAATTGCTTTTAAGCCTTATACTAAAATATAACCATTGGCTTTTTAACAACCTTACATGGCTTGTAGACAACACTGGGACGTACCTTACTGGAAATCATTGTAACAAAGTTTCATGGCCAACCCAACCCAACCCAACCCTTTTTATGTTGGATTATGGTATTTCTTCCTTCCATCTGTCCCTTACCCCGTTCTGCTTACATATGCATTTCTTGGCATTGGGCATTGTGTCCTCGTAAATCAAAATTATTGTGACGTCCTTTGAGTCTTGAGTCATTAGCATCCCTAATGTTCCAACATGCTTATTGTTCTTTTGCACTTCTTGATTATTTGTACTCAGTTAGAACATTAAAAACAGTGTGTTAACTTTTGATGGAAAACACTTCATGGAGAGGCCTAGCTATTTGGTTGGTGCTCTCATTGTTCTCCATAATACATTTTCACTTAAAAATTAATAACTTTATCGCCTAGTTCACATGTGTTGGTGGTTATCCTACAGTTATGTACAGTAATATCCTCTTTAACTCGACCAACTTCATGAACATGGAACGAAAGAAAACTATGCACTGTGTGGGTCCTACCATGTAGTTGATTCAGTGCTGTTCTTTTTCTTTTTTTTTGTGGGGGTTGGGGTGTTTGGTGCTTATCTTAATTTTGATTGTTGATTGATGTTGGTGCTCCAATTTTGTAATCCATTTCCACGATACTCATATATTTGCACTGGACACTTATTTTGTCTCCATGTGCTACATACTCTGTTTAAGGGCATTCATGTCCTAACCTGAGTACTAGGTCTATATATAAAAAAAACGCCAATTTTAACAGAACCATGTCTGTGTCGCTACCTTTTTGTGGGTTCTTGGCCAGTGTAAGCCAGTGATATCATATTGCAGTGCCTATATCATCAACTCTTATGAGAAATGTATAATGGTTTATTTAGATAGTGTTGTCGGCCCATTTGTTTAATGTATTAAATAGTATCTTTAATATCTCTTGCATTTATAATATGTTAGTATGTTAAAAGATATTAGTTTGATCTAAGGGGTTCAATGAATTAGCATTTAGTTATATGAATGGAAAATAAACCTATCCAGCCAGTACCCTAACAAATTAAAATCAGATATTTGCTACGCTTATGATCTCTATTATATAATTATAAATAAACATTCCCTTATAAGTGTTGTATTTCTTAGTGTCAATCAAATTATAATTCATAACTGAGAAAATATTGATGCATTTTATCTTCCAATGGAACCTCCATCAATGTCAACAGTGGGTATGTGTATTACACAGTGACATTTTGTATAAAGAAGTTTTGATGTTGTTTGTATAGATAATGTTGATAAACATTTCATAATCGAAGAAGCTCATGATCATGCCATAAAAGGAAACGAATTTATTTTAAAAGTGTTTTAAAATTCCCAATTATTTACTATCACAATAATTATTCATCTCTTTTTTTTCTAATCAACACTTGTATTTCACCTCAGAACCCTCCAAATAGATGAAAACTTCCTGAAATCAAAGAGAAGAGTAGGCTTGCTGATTTGAAGACATTTTAAATAAATGGAATCAAGATGATGTGATCAAAGATTTTCAGGATTCCAAAGGTAAAACAAACTCAATACATACTGATAATTGTTTGAAAATATATCTGAAAAAAAAAAATTACACTGGTCGAATACCTTTTTAGTGTCCATTTGAACAACCGTAATTACACCATATGCTGCAATATTTTATTTCCGACTGTTGGACATCTTGCCTGGCTCAAAATAATATTTGTTGATAGAAATAGTGACCTTTCAGGAGCATTCGTTTCCACACCAAATCCCTCTGGTTTCGCTCTGAAGGCTACATTTTTCTGAGAGTTAGTAATCTACTACTGGTAACCTGGTACTTTGACCAGTTGTTTTGCTCTGAACTTTTTAATGTGTATTGTTCATCTCTCTTGAGAAGTCGAAGATCCATGATCTCTTCTTTCTTTTTAACCAGTATTAGTTATGCTTTCAATGCATTTATTAGGTCCTGTATAAATTGATCTTGTGTGATCTATTATGTATGACAGTGTTTTACTATACTATAAGAAGAACATGCACACACAATCCACCCCTATAAGATCTTCAAAGCTACCTCCATCTCAACAAGTTTGATAAGTATGCTTTCCAACAGAATATTCTTAACTCCTTATCTTTGTCTATTCTTCAAACATAATAAGATTTTTTTAAAGAGAAACAAAATAAACTATATTACATGTTACCGGGAACTTACGCTAATCATTTCTTAAATTTACGGAACATTTTATAGTTTCTTTTGGTGTGAAATATCTCAAAATAAGGAATGACTCAAACTGGTTTTCCTGTACAAGCTGAAAACTATAATGATGTCGGTTTCCTCTTCTAGTCCCCCCCCCCCCCCCCCCCCCCCCCCCCCCC
>CABEEJ010000438.1:224515-250591 GCA_901482245.1 Timema douglasi
TTTTCAATCCATTGACAGATTTTCCTCCCTCATTTTTTTTTACCCAAACTCATCAATTCCAATACAACAGGTGCACACAAACAATGATCTTTCTTAAAACTTTATTTCTACCTCATTCGCATCTGGTATTTTTTTAAATATGTTTTTTGGAGGGGGGTGATCTCGTAGCTCACCTCCCCCTTAAATACGGCCCTGTTAAGCCAGGTAATAAACAGGAGGAGAGAGAAAATACAATAAGCTTGAATGCTGGGTTAAGACAGAAGACGAAACTTAACCATGGAGGAGATATTTTGAGAATATGTTTAACCCAGAAGAGGAAGAAGATGAAAGTGAAGCAGAGGATCATGAAGAATTATCAGAAGAGGAGAGATTGGGTCCCACATGAAGTGGAGGATGCATTTAAGAGTATGAAACAGGGAAAAGCACCCGGTATGGATGATCTAACTGTAGAAATGATTAAGAACGGCATAAAAAGAGGGAATTCACTGGTTACACATGATGCTGAGAGTGATATGGAAGGAGAATAGGTTACAAGTAAGACTGAAAGAAGGGAAATATAGGACTTTTTTCTAATAAAGTAGACAGAGGTGTGCAAGATATATGGGAATAATGCTGATGTAAAAAGATACTGGAAAAAGAATAAGAAATAAAATGAGACATGTGTAGAGAAAAATGGCATGGATGGGAACAGAGGTCTAAAATATATTTCTATTCACTAAATAGCAGCTGATAAGAAGGTATGAATTTGGGAAGGACTTGGTAATAGTGTTTATGGATATGGAGAAGGCATATGATAGTGTGGATAGAAGTCTGGATAGTTTTGGAGGAGGCTAGAGTGGAAAGAGGAGTTGTAATGAGAGTAAAGAGCAGTGGCAATGAGAGTAAAGAGTATGAATGAGGATAACATGAGTGAGATGTGTTAAGACTTAAAAGGGATGGACTTGTGGTTACAAATAAAAAATGCAGTGAAATAGGGGATTGCCCTCTCACCACTACTATTTGTAATGGTAATGAAAAGGGCTATGAATAAAGTGGCAAGGAAACTCGGGGATGAAAGAATGAAATCCATGAAGTTTGCTGATGACTTGATGGTATGGGGTGAGAAGGAAAAGGAAGTACAGGAACAGCTACAGGATGAGAATGAAGACATGAAAGAGAGTGGAATTAAATTTAACACAGTGAAGTGTGAAGTGATGGCTATGGCAAGGAAGAGGCTAAGATCTTGTAAAGGTATAAAGCTGGATTGAGTAGAGTTAAGAAAGCTACAGCATGTAAAATCTCTTGGAAGCAGGATTGAGGCGAAGGTTGGGAGTAGAGAGTATCTAATGAGAAGAGGGAAGCAGGGTAGTGTTGTTCTACAGGTGTATAAGATACCTGCTATTAAGAAGTCCCCTTGAAGTATGAGGAAGTGCTCTACAGGGTGTACTTTGTACCCATAGTCACATATGCGGCAAAAATATGGACATTGAATGTAAGAGAAACTAAGAAATAGCAGGCCATGGGAATGAAGTTATCCAGAAAAGAGTGGGTTTACAGGGAGTACATGAGATAGTAGAGGAGGCGAGACTTAGATGGTATGGCTATGTAATGAGGATGGAAAAAGAGAGGCTGCCAAATAAAATGTTGGAAATGAAGTATGTAGGGGATAAAAAGACCACAAGTAAGGCCAAGAAAGAAATGGGAGGAGCAGATAAAAGATAGTGTGCAGGTGAGAGGATAAAAATGGAATTTATTAAAGAAGGAAGAATGATGAAAGGAAGTTGAAGGCATTTTACTAAACTGACTAGGCCACAGGCTGAAATGGTTGTTGTTGATGATGGGTTTCATCTCATTTTCGATGATGAAAGTTTTATGTGTTTCAAAACAGTTGTGCTTGCGGTATTCAATGTTCTTCTTCCACCACACAAGTTTTTTGATAAATCCTTGAATTTCGCCATGAACTGCAAACATATCTGCTCATAACGTTTTAAAATACAAATTCATTTAGTTATACTCCCCCTCTTCTCTAATAGCCTAGCAAATAATCATGATTGCAACAACCTCAACTTGGTAAAGTTTATGGTTTTCACAGAAGTATTCAAAACAATTTTTAAATAATCTGACATAGTTTTTGTTAGCTAACATTTCTCGCAAAGCTTAAAATTAATCCATGATGTATTCGGACTAACTTCAATAACTCGAGTCCCAACACTGCTATTTTATCCGTGAATAGATGGAGCGTCGTTTGAACATATCCCAACACCTTTCATCTAGTGTATACCTTTTTTTATTACATTAATATTGAGGATCTTGAAAATGTCCATGCTGGTACCTCAAATAATTGGTTCACATCACACCATATCTGCAAATTTCAAAAACTTTCCACAACCCACCAAAAATTGGCTGGTGAATCACCAATGGGTGGTGACCCGCAGTTTGGAACCACTGATCTACTAGATGTGTCAAGTCTAGAGCACATTTTATCTTATTTGGTGCCATTATGACTTAATATATTAGTATCAAATTTGTATTCAAATAGAAGTTAATAGGACTCTTTATATTATTTTTAGGGTGGTCTAGTGGTAAGGTGTTGGACTTCTGTGCTGGGGCCCAGGTTTCAATCCTCGGTCCCGGCACAGATTTATCTGATTGCCAAACCCTTCCTTCACCTCTGACAGGACGTGTATTAATCACAACTTGTGAATGTGGGGAATGCCAGGCCTCCACCGTGGTTCGGATTCCACGTTAAACTGGAAGTCCTCCATTTCATCTCACAATCACCCTACCATTACACATTAGCGTAAGTGTGTATAACCCGAACAGGTAGTAAGACACGGTGCTAATAATAATATATTATTTGTATTCATTCATATTGTTTGCATCTATCTTACTAATTAAGAATTGCAAATCTACATTTAAATAAAATAAATTGAAAGCTTAACAAATGTACGGTGATCATTATATGCTTCTAAGAAGTTTAGAATAGTTGTTCAATATCATAGTTTAAGATTGTTTATAGTAATCTTTATAGTTTATAATTAAACTTTATTACCAAGGATTAATTTCACTCTCAAAACCAAAAAGAAATCTTAACCCAAAGTTCAAAGAGAAATTCAACCCAAATAATGCTAATCACTAGCAGCTAGTCAAAATTAATTTATGTCTAGTAGGTGAGTAAAAAATTTAGGTTAATGTAGGAGATTATTTAAAAATAAAGTTTGGTCATAATTGTTTCTAAATAATTCAAAATTTTAGCGAAGCTTTTGGAAATCTCATCCTCTATTTTGTAATGTATATTTTAAAGTGTTGTACCTATTTTAGAAATCTTGTGGTTTAAAATATATGTCTATGTTTGCGGTTACTTACGGAGCCAAAAACCTAATTCAATTTTATCAAAATATATTGAAACAGATCAAGAGTAATTTTTATTATTAGAAAAAAAGAAGCCACATTTTACAAAATAAAAATAATTTTGATCTTATTACTACTTTCTTTGAATATCATCAATAAATAATTACTTTTTTTAATGATCTATACTAACTATACCAAATGAACCAAAGATTTTGATATAAAGTATATTTCATCCAACATGAGTCAAACTTTGTAAACAAATAACACTTCTCTAGCAATTAATTATTTTTACATTCTCAAATAGTGAAATTACTGCAATTGTGAAATAAATTTACCTTAATATTTGATTGGATCTTGATTTGTGTACTCCTGAACTCAAAAAATGATTTAATAATTTTGTCACCAGCTTAGGTGGCTGCATGGTCTAAAGTACTACTCTCGTAATAGATTAAACTTTCGATGACCGGGAGATTGTGTTTCTATCCATCAGGTGTACTGAGGGTGGTTTTTTCTAAATGATTTCCGATTCTGTCTCTCTCTCTCTCCCCACACAAATGCAGGTACATTGCCTCTAAATTACACCTTCCTTTTATATGGTCATACCTTAGTTTAAGTTGTGATTTAAATTACAGCTCTAAGATTAAGGATATTTTACTTATAAATGATATTTTAAAATTCAAAAATTGTGATAATGATTTTGTTTAAAATATATATCTGGGGAGGATTTACATAATAAATAATACTGTACACTTCAAATTTGAAGAAAAAATCATTTAAGAGCAGTTTATTTTTGTCAAATATATAATAGACTCTATATATGATATGATTATGTCATACTATTTATTTATTAGTTTTATATTAACAAACTCCATGGCATCATCCCACAATCAAGCCACCTACTGAAATTGCAACACATATTTACTATATTTTGAACAGATTTTAGAAGATCTTAGATAAATCATTAACAAAATGGACACTTTTTTGAATCAGCTGATAATAACTAACAACCCAGTCATATTTTTGAGGAGGATCAAATGTTTCACTCTCATTAATTTTATCTAAGCATAAAGTAAGTAGTATCTTAAAAAACATTTTTGGATGAAGGCAAATAGTTATAGTGTTTAACTTTTGACAACAATTTAATGTCTTTGAAAACAGATTGTGTACTACCATCAGTGCTGTTGTGGTATTGTAGGCATCCAGGAAAATGGCTAGGGCGCCTTTTGGGTAGGGGCGCTTCACAGTCATGTGAATTATCTAATTTTAACTCTGCTAATGGGGGTGAATCACCTAAAAGTATTGTGGTATAAAGAGGACAAGAGATTATATACCACATATAATCACATGACATAGGATGATGTAGAAGGAAGGTGTCACCTGACAATTATTGCTATCTTTGTTCTTTTATTTATATTATTGATTGTCCAACCAATGATATTGAAACAATAAACACACTGATGTGCCAATCTCACGACTTACAATGCATTGGTGATACTTTTGGTGTGGCTACTAAATTTGCTGATTTAATTCCCCCTGTACAACATTTACATGTACCATTATATGCAGAAAATTTGTATATGCTTAACATATATGCATTTAAGTTTATCTCTAGCTTATAAGATAAATTATGAAAAAATAAAATATACAAAGTTTGAATTCTTAACTTTGGAACATCTGTATTTTTTTTTAATTAAATTTCAGACTGTTGTAAAATTTTGAATCAAATCTCTCATATTATTTTATTAAAATGATATATAATTATAAACAATTATCCCTTTATCTTATATTATTTTAGGTACTTACTATTCACATTTTTGATTTTCACACCATATTATTAATGCATAGCTTTAGTCTTAGTTTTGTTTATATTTTATTTCATACAATTAAAAATTGTACTTTCATATAATTTAGCTTTAAGTGTGATTTTAATATATAACCTATGTTGATAGCCTAAAGAAGAAGCTAAAGAATTATGAAGAGGAATTTGAGCTCAAGAATGGATATCGACCTTCGCATTCAGATAAAATGACAAACAAAGACATTAAAAAAATGTATGCAGAGCTGAACAAACTCCAAAAACTGCAAAAAGAAATCAAATGTAAGAATTTGGTACATTATTAATTTAGTCTACTTAAATGATACTTTAAAAGCTTTGGCAATAGCTTGACATTAATTTATACAAGGTTATTATTTACTATTCATTTATTAAAAGTAGCATAAATGCTACCCTTCCAAAATATGCTTCCAAAGATCATACATTTTTACAGGTTTATTATTTCTGATACTAGCCAGTTACTGTCAAAATTAGGTATCAAGCCTTAGAATAGCTAAATCTGAAAATACTCAAATTTACTTAAAATATTGTAAAAGATTAAAATCACGGGGGGTGGGGGGGGGGAGGGGGGGAAGAGTTACCTAATCTAACTCTTACTTATTTTACATGTAAGCAATAAAATAAATTGGTGTTGAACAAAGCATCTAACTAATGTCAATTTTAGCCAGATATTTTGTTCCCAAAATTAACAGTAAAGAAAGTTTAAGCCATTTTCTTGGATAAAATTAATACAATATGTTTTATTTCGTTAGCATCTTTTTGCACATATAGGCAATCTATAATAATATTTCTGCCATTTTGCATAACTGGATCATATAACAAAAATATAATGTTAAGAAGTGTAGTTTAGCCTAACCTTAACATTATTCTTATAGTAGTTTTATTTCAAATATTGACTAGCCCCCATCAGAGAGACTTTGATTTAAACTCTGGTGTCAGCAAACGTGTAGTAGAAATGGGATGATTTGAAGTCCATTATTACTTTTGTCACAACTGTTAATAGCCTCTTTTTGTGTTTTGTCCATGGAAAACAATTTCTAAATATCTGTATAAATATTTTAGTATTTGATTTGAAGTATCTTCTTAAGATTTTATCTTGGACTAGAGGAGGACATCATCAAACATGGCTATACAGGGTTGCCACTGATAATGAAAACTAGGACTTATGCTTTAATTATGTGCATTGGTACAAATCCTAAAGAAAGTGGTTAAATATTGCCGTTTGTCAGGAATTTAAAGGCGAGGACCACTCTAAATAACCTCTAGAGGCCTCTTATTTACTAAAATTTTCCTGGCGAGTACCACTTAAAATAGTTTCTAGAGGATCTAATTTAAAAAAAAAATCAGGCATGGACCACTCTAAAGAGCTTAAAGGGGTATCCAAATGTCATTAATTTTATAAGGAAGGACCACTCCAAATATATTTGAGCAGAGTCTAGTTTTCAAAATAATTTAATATGAGGACTTCTAAAAATAGCTGTTAGGTAATTCAATTTGCAAACATTTTCCATGGTTGAATCCTTGAACCCACATTTAACTTGAGAAACAATTTTTTTTTTTTAGGGTGACCTGGCGGTCTAGGGGTAAGGTGTCAGACTTTTGTGCTGGCGGCCGGGGTTCAATCCTCGGTCCCGTCAAAGATTTATCTGATTACCAAACCCTTCCTTCACCTCTGACAAGACATCTTGATCACAATCACCCTACCATTACACATTAGCGTAAGTGCGTATAACCCGAACGGGTAGTAAGACGCGGTGCTAATAATAATAGTAAATTATTTTTTTAAACTTTTTCTAATTACTACACAAATAAAGTACTGCTGCTACTGGGGGAAGCACATTTGTATACTTACTACTGTAGTTACTTGTGGAGAAGTCTCCCAAAAAGAGATGGCTAGGATTTTGTTTTTAACAAAGACCCATCTTTAAGTATTTTAAAATGTTCTAAAACATAAGTGAGGGTGTAGATGGTATGAATGGTGTAGGACTCCAATAGTTTACTAGCCTATGCGTTAAGTGAAGTATTTAACAATACCTGCTCAGATAGGCCACTAAAATTTGGCGGCTTGTTCAACACACCATTTACAAAACATTTTCACTCAGAATTATTTGTTCAAAGTCTCACAACCAGAGGAAAAGCTTTTAAAGAATCAAGGAGACTTTTTTTTTTTTTTCTGACCAGGAAAATCAAGAATCATTCTGGAATGATATTCTAGAGTTTTAGTAGGCACCCTGCTATACCAGTCTTTCCCTTTAGTGCTATGATTTTTTTTTAAAGTTTTTGCTCAAAAATACAAGTTGTGTAATTATTAGTTCTTAAGCTGTTTTCTACTATTTAAACTATTTTCCTTGAAAGTTCTGTTTAGGAAAATGATATAATGAATTCTAGCCAATTTTTATTCTTATATAATTTGTAACATTTAAATAACTTTGTTTACTAATAGTTAATAGATGATATTAGTTTCCATATGGCTTTGTTACATATTATTTATCATTGTTTTGTGATTAACTATTTATCAGCCGCTTTGGTGGCTGCACCGTCTAAATCGTCACTTTTGCAATAGACTAGACTACCGATGATAAAGATATTGGGGTTCAAAATTTTGGTTGGGTGTACTAAGGGTGGTTTTTCCTGAATGTTTTTCCACTATCCTTCCTTTCAAATGTAGGTGTACTTCCTTTAAATTCAACCTTTCTCATCCCCAACATACTAGCGTATTTAGTACAGATATGTATAACCTGAACAGGTAGTAAGACATGATGTTAAAAAACTATCATTTATTTCATATTATATTATTTATTTCATATTATAAGCCAAGTTTAGAGAAAATTTTGTTCTACAATCTAAATTTATCGACTTTTATATGAAAATGCAATACAGAGTGGTTAATCACTTTATGAACATCCCAATGTTTCAAATCAATCAAACAAATAACTTTATATTATTTTCCTTTTTATTAATTTACATAACGCAATGGCTATTGATTAGTTAATCTAAACAAAAACTGTTTGTTGTATTATGAGACATATAAATAATCGAAAATCCACCAACATTAACTTTTATACACCATAGTAAAAACTTGCTTGGGAAAAAGTACCTTTAATTTTGTAAGACATTAAACAGCCATTGTGATAGTATTATAGTGATTTATAATTATATTATTTATATTTATTTAAAGTAAATAATGGGCAAATTTTTAAAACCATTCATAAAACCATTGGAAAATTGGTTACTATATATTTTTTAATATGACATTTCTTTGGAAATTTTGAAAATAGAAACACATTTAGAAGTTGCCAGGGTATTTTTATTAAAAGATTAAACATTCTTTAATGATCCTTCAACAAAATAATTAGAAATACAACTTTTTATTTCTAGTTCAAATGTTTATTACAGTAGATAACTATATTAAAAGGAAATTAAACATTTAAAATACGCCCATTAGATTAATTCAAGAGTCTTTTCCCAGGCATTGTTCCTATAATCTATGAGCTGGTATAATTCCTCCACTTCATATTGTTTTTGAAATGATGACATCTTCAGTATCATCCTAATATTTTCCCATGTTTGTATCTGAAGACTTGCAAACGGTCTCTGCAATAATGTTGGTGAATGATGGAGACAAAATTTCATTTTGTGGACACAACAGGTATCCTTGTTTTCTTGCCAACAGAACCATTTCTAGTGCATTTGAGATATTTTGAATGATTTGGTATGCCACTCACCATAAACGTGTATGGTTATTACTTATTTGGGTATGCTCCAGAATACCTTCTCTTAATGAAGGTATTACAGATAAATTGACTTTAAAGTCAAATGACAAATACATCTTTATTGTGACATTTAGATTTAATAACAAATAACAAGTTGAAATTTCTTTACCAACACATTTTGTTGGTCCATAAATTGAGCATCTAAACCCCTCAAATAACTCATCAATAGTTTCTTCACTGTCCCGTTTGATTCCCAAATCTTGAAATTACCAAGATATTTGGAATATTTTTAAAGACATCAGTATTTATACAATGTCTCGTTGATTTTTCCTTTCCTTTTGATTGCACTGAGACACAACCAATAAAATCATGTATACCCAAAACATTGTTCACCACCACATTCTTGTGACCATTTAGTTGTTTGTTAACAAAACTTTTTTCAAATATCTTAATTTTAATGTTGTTGAGATTAGCAAACAGGATCCAAATTACGCCACTGTGAGGGCATTAAAATCATATGCTAATAGCCTATTTTTTCTACATATTTCTAGTAAAAGCCTAATTCTTGTGTTAATTTCCTCCTAATGAGATTAAATGGCTTAACAATCATTTTTAAATCATCCACAGCTTTCATCATATTTATCTGACTTTGTGTCATTTAATTTTATCTTTAAGTCTATGGTCTTTTCATGATGACCTATTATGTATTGTAGCATTTAAGAATTTTGATCTAACATGTTTTAAGACATTCATCTTTAAAATGATATATAGTTTCTTGCTAAACCAGTTATACCATTATGACCACCTCCAGCTCCTACACTTGACCTAGCATATCACATAAAAATGTCCTCTGTGGTATGGTTTTGTCATATCATCTGCAGCCTGTAATTATTCTTCCAATAACAGATAAACCACCCATTTCAAGAAGTCCTTTCATCCTGGATTATATTAAATATTATCAACAAATAATTGGAGAAAAAACAGTGGTATAAGGTGTAGATCTATTAGGTGGGAAGCTATGGGCATGATTGCCTCCTCTAAAAGAAACAAAATATGAAACATGATTTTTTTTATAATGAATATAAATATGTCTATATCTTGGCAACTGAAAGGTTAAGCACGCACTGGTGGCTTTTTTTAAAACTATCTCGTTGCTAGGATGAAACACATTGATTTGTATGGGAGAGTGCACACCAGGCAACTTTGTGCTGAGTCAACTTAAAAATTACTGCATGCACTATTCTTGAGAAAACCAAATTATTGGCGGCTGAAAATAGAGCACACATATCTAGGTCTGTCCGCCCGCACTAGCAATTCATTAGTTGATGACTTTACATATTCCCGGCTGGTTTGTCATCACTCGCAGCCACCAACATGAATGTTGATAGTTCAGAGTTGTTAATATGCGAGGTAGAAAAAAGACCAACATTGTTAAAAAAAAGTCTGAAAGAATATAGTGACAAAACTTTAAAGGAAAAATTATGGAGTGAAGTTATTGAATCAATTATATCAAACTGGAATGAACTTCCCGCTAAAGAGAAAGCAGACAAAGGTATGTAATTAATATTTCCATAATTATTATTCTTGTTATATATATTAATGAGTTGAAACTATGGTCCAATCTTTTTTTTTGTGTATGTACAGTGCATAGTACATTTTTATATATCAGCTTAATTGTGTCATTTGGTGAAGGTAAGGGGACAATTGTTGTTAGTAAATACGTTTGAAACCAACCTTAAAATAATTATTTTAAATATCTTATTGATGACATGTTTAAAATCCAAACAAATAGATGCATTAGACCAGTGGCTCTCAACCTGGGACGATTTTGTTTTCAGGGGGGCATTAAATTGTTAGAGGGGGCGGGGGGAGCATTTTTATGGATATTACAGCTATAACTTTCCGTTTAAAATAACCATAAAAAATTTTAACAAAATGCTCTTAAATTTGTTTTAATATTTATGTTTTATAATTTTGACAGCACATTTAATTACTTTTCCTTATAAACACTTAACATAACATAGCATGTGGTTTATTCATAAATATTATTATTTTTACCACAAAAAAAAAGTACTTTTATATTAATAGTATTTATTTACTTTGAAATAATTATGTATGAATGTAGGGTTACAAGGCAGGTAAAAGGGGATAAGTCATATTATTTTCTTTTAGCAAATTTTTCATTAAAAACTCAAATTATTGAATCCCAGGGGATGTATTCGTGTTTGTGAACGGCTTTGTTATAATAGTCAATTTTAGCATACATAGAGAATAATTTAATAATGCAATTCAGTGTAGAGAGATAATCCCAAAGATCCCAATAAAAAATAAAAATCTTAAATTTACAAATATATATATATATATTCTAATTTAATAAAAACTTGCAGATTTAGTATTTTTTTATAAAATGTATACTATAAACTCACAGTTTTCAATAAGTTAGAGAAAGTAAAATAAACAAAACATAAATAAAGTGTATTTTATTATGCATTTCAATAGTAAATATTTAGTTAAATTTTTCGCTAAACTTAATTTGTATAGCTTATTACTCAGATTACAGTCATTTGTATTACATTTATTTTCTGAATATGTTATAGCTAATTTATTATTTTTAAACACATAATTTAGTGTTGTGTAGTACAGGGATATATTTTTTTAAATAATAAGTTTCTGCTTAAACACTGCACAAAATTTTTATAGACAGTCATTTTGGTGTCACCTCCGCTGGTGGTGTCACTCGGTGTGGTCTGCACACCCATCCCCACCACCCTAGTGCTGCCACTGATTGCAGCCACTGATTGCATAAAAACATTACATTTTAAATTTGTGTTTTCCTTGTAGATATTGTTTATGAATACATACATATATTTTTTACCTTAGTGTCACAGACAATCCTTCTTGTGGTGGTACAGATAATCTTAGCTGAGTATTTTTGTAGGTAATTCTTGGTCCAAGAAGCACTAACAAATTATCAAAGCTTTCAATACTCATTCTGAAATAGTTGAAAAACTTTCCTTTATAATCTCTCAAATCCTCGAATAACTTGTAAAATTGACCAGTCAAAGTCTTTGGCTAACTAGTGGATGTACCCAATAAAGTTTTTTGCAACGTGCTTTCCTTACCCTTAGGATTAGAGCACTTAAACATGCTGCTTCTGTGAATTCCATTGTGTACTAAGGAAAAAAATCATGAATACTGCCAACTATTTGGTTTGCTGTGCGCGCACATGCCCTTGCGTAACCCTCAGCAATATCTTAATCTAACAATTTAGTTTCCAGTGTGCATGTAGCCAAATCTAGCTGTAGAGTAAACTTAACACAAGCCAGCTAACTGATTTCAACTTGCCATTTTACTGTTACCCTTCCCTTTGTTTGTAAGCAGTGACAAACTACCCATGTTTAACGTTCTATTAGGTTGAAAGAGCTTGTCTCTAAAAACCAACAGTGGTAAAAGTATAGTAGCACATTTAAAATGACAATTTTTATGTACTTTGTCAATTGTTCCTAAAAAATAATTAGGTGTCACATGATTGATATATTTATGAAAAAAGGGTTGAATATATTACTTATTATAGTTTTTTCAACTTTGTAATATTTGGCCATTCACCATTACTTTGAATTAATACTTTGAATTAAAGCTTTTCATGGCATTTAAATATGAAGAAGGAGGGAACCAAAATGTCATTCATTTTTGTCTGTATACTGGGGGTTAATGTACTCAAAAAGAGCTCTCGCATGTAGTTCCACCTCTCACTACCCTGACAAAATTATGATAAATATGACTCTGTAGTTAAGTGATGTTATTATTACAATTACACTTGTATCTCAACTCAAATATCTAAAACTAACCAGTCAAAATGAAAGAAAGGTTTTATGACAGATATGTTTGAAAACATATGTATTTTATGGCTTAACTAAGAGAAGCAGTAAGAAGTGATTTTTTACATGGCGTCGTGACCAAAATAGGTTGTTATGTAATGCTCCAAAACACACTTCCCATTTGTAACAGGAGCATACATTGAATTTAAAAGCTTTCTTCCTCTCGTGCTACTTCCTTTCCTCTTCATTCTCCCTTGGGTTTCATATTTCTTTGACTATCCTAAACCAAAAAAACTTATAAAATGGTAATTCCCTGTACACCAATTTAACGTGTCCAAACATAGTCAACACTTCTTTAAAATAAATACTTGACAATTTTAAGTTAAAGAAAACAAAATACAAAATAAGAGCTATGACTCGTTTTTGGATGAATATTTCCTTAACATCACTGAAGGTTACTTTTAAGTATTAAATTATTTTTTTTTAATTTGGTGAATACATTGGCTCTAATCCTATTTTCTCAGTCCTATCATCATGTGAAAACAGCTGAATAATAGTGGTTCACTTTAAATGGAATCCTCAGCTCTATTATTAATAACTCTCAATCCCTCAGCTTGTGTTTAAGAGCTTGACAAAATAACACATGTATGTTTTGAACTAAGATCAATCATTTCCCCAAGGATCAGTAATTAATTATTTGAATCAGTAATGAATAAATTTTCCTAATATATATTTATATATGCACATAATATTAAATAATTGTCCTAACATTGTCTATTTTGATTTAGTTTTACATCATTAAGTTAGTTTAAAAACTTTTCTAAAACTCCTGGCACAGTGTCTTTTGAGTTATTTTACATTTTGTGGCCATATTGGTTCTTCACACGTTTTTAAGAGGTTTCTATGTTATCCCACAAATAGCTATCACTATTTTAAATGCTATCTATAGCACCAAGCTCATAAGTAATTTGAAAAATGTTTACCAGCATCTTCTTGTAAATAATATTTAGTTTGAATTTTTTACTTTAAGGGATAGCATAAAATGTCCCAATATTATCTTTCAATAACCCTACTTACACTTTCTTCTGCACTGTAATTGAAATTTGAAATTTGTTCTCTTCTAATTCTCTCGCAAAAATATACAGTCCTTACCATATTAAGGCCTGATTCAGATTTCCTTATATATGTACTTTCTATTACCCTAAGTTTTAATTGTTTTTGCTTCTATTGATGTGCATTATTTGCATAGTAATATTTCTACAAGTAGGATGGTGTTTCTTTCTACCACAACTAAGTCAACACTTCAGATTCTGGATAGTTGCTTTTTTTAGCATGATCTCTAATACTTTTGCCTTAGTAATTTATTTTATCCTCAGATTGCTTTGATAGATGTATAAAAGGCAGTGCTCTTCTAGTATCCAGCTCTTAAGTCTTCTTAACTCTCTTTAGAGACTTAGTTCTCTTTCAGCTTTTCCTACATTTTTAATAATAATAATTTAGGGTGTAGAGGGGATTAATTTGGTTCTTCAGCAAGTTATTATATACTTATAAAAAATTAACTATTTAAACTTTCCTCTTAAATTTCTTGAATAGCCCCAATGATAAAAGATGTTTAAATTCATTATATGACTGAAATAAAGTACTGGTAGCTTAAACGATTTTATATAAATCAAATCATTTTTCCTTATGAAAAATTAGTTAAATTTAATATCAATATGTAACATTGAAATGATTAGTAATTGAAAAGAAGTGAATTTTCAACCTCTTTTAAGTCAAACTTAGCCACAATACTAGGAGTAAAACCAAAACTTACATCTCTTATGGTGTCCACCTATACCACCTGATTCGTTGGTGGAGCCGTGATGTTGTATCTAAAGCATGCTGCCCTTGTGGTGGTATGTTTTTTACTAGAGGCAGACAATAGCTATCACTCAAACTGGAAGAGGGAAACTTGGGAGACAATTCACTGAGTGTGGCCATTTCAGTCTGGGACTTGAGGAGGCTTGAAAGTGTTACTGTACTCATAATGTGGCTTAATAAAGGAAGCATTTTCAGCTCACAATTGTTTCATCACCGAATGTTCCTTGCTCAGTGAACACTGGTATAGATCGAACTTGTTGTTCGGTCCAATGTGGTGGTTTTTCAATGGAAAGGTGCACTGGATACTTTGTCAATCCAGGAGGCGATATGCACAACATTTATATCTACCAAAAAATAGAATAATGTCCCAAATGAACAGGCTTGTAGAGATTTTTTTTTATGAAAAGGTTGGGGGAGAAAATTGCATGTACATTCAGTGTTTCTACACTATTTTAAATTTACTCATGAATGGATATATATCTGACATTTATAAAAAAAAAGTCGCTAGGCCTATTTTTTATCTATTCATACATAAAGTCATGTGATTTGCAGCCATCACTTTTGATAAATATCATTATCTATAAAATAATAATAATAATAATAATAATATTGTAAGATGTTATTGATGTTGACTGCAAAAAATATATTTGTCATTTCTAAAAGATGCTTCAAATGTTCATTCATAATGGAATCAAGGCATAGTAATGTAAAATAGACCTTATTATATATTTTTAATTAACTATTTTACAACCTATATTACATTTATTAAATCACTTTAGAATGTGGGTATGATTATTGTGTGTCATCACTCATCAGTAAACTGGGACATTGTATGCATTTCATATTAATTTTATAATATCACTTGCTCAAGGTTTGAAAGGAGAACCAAAAACTACAATGGACCAGGCTTTGGAAAAACTAGCAAATTCTTACTCTCATGGACTTCAGCCCACCAGCATTGAAGACATGCTGCATGAAGTTGAGAAGGTTAAATTAGTTTCTTAATATCTGTCAAAAATAATTATATATTAAGTAAAATAATGATTTTATTTCACATTTAGAGAGAACTAAATAATTTTAAATTGTGTTTCAATTGTGAAACTACAATTCATTCATGATCTAAGTTTACTTGGATGACAGCTCAAAATGTTACTAGAAGTAGCCCCTAATATATCACTATGCGAACAACTGACATCTATCACTTTGAACGATTGTAATGAAAACAGATGGTATTATATGAATGTGATAGTTAACCACAGTAATTTAGGCCAATATTATTTATATATTTATTTGATGATGGACAAAAAGTTTATTTATCGTTTTATTCTACTTAAAAAAAATATCCACACCACTTTCACAAAAACTTCTAATGAACATAGCTTCAAAATGGCGACTGACAGATCTAAACCATATGGTTGAACATAACAGTAAACAAGTTTTTTACAATGAGTTAGACACGCAGTTGATGAAAATATTTTATTCAGTTAAATATTTCAAAATACGATAAAATATCATAAAGTCATTTATTGTATGTAAAAAAAATGACAAGAACTTTCTCTTTTCCAAGTAATTACGATGCCTGTATTAAAAGGTATTGATGTGGGCACTATATTACACAAAATCAATAACGTTCCAAAACGAAGAATAAGTACTTTTAATTATGTTTAAAATATTGTTTCAAGTTGGATAAAAAGAAATTATTTAAAAAAAATTGTTTCAATTTGAATAAAAAGAAATTATTAAAAAAAATAAAATAGTATGAGAAAACTTAAGTTTACACTATTTTAAATGTAATATATAACAGGTAATTAAAGATCTTTACATTTATAACAAAACAGTGATCTTTTACAAGTGTTGGCAACCCAAAACCTAAACATATGATTTTCGAACTGTCATCCAGGTAAAAACCTATCGTTAACGAACTTTAAATTTATACTGTGTTAGCAAATTCCAAAATTATTTTGATTTTCTAGAATATTTACAAATTCTATCTAATTTAGAGAGAAAGCATATACTTCTACTATCCAATAGAAATATTTTAGGTTTTAAACATTAAATGAGGAAACTTATATTGGTGTAAAACACATATTAGCCACTAACAAACCATTTTGTCGCAGAAACCTTTGTAAAACAAGTTGTCTAGAGCCATGTCATTAATCTGTGATTTATTGCCTTGGTTGAAATTATTTCTAGTTCCTGCTTTGTTATTATGATAAATACGAACTTAATCCGTATAGTAAATAAACTGCCAATTTTCCCTTAAGCTGTTGTATGCCTATCTATTTTCATAAATCAATCTTCATAGGCAAAATTTATAAAGTCGTTTTTGGAAATATTCACGTAATAATAACTGCCCTCTGAACTTAATTTCTCCCTTATGAGTTCAAAAATACATGTTTTTGTGTGTTTGTGCAAAAGAAAAGTATTTTTTTATTTCTACTCTTTCAGCATTTAGCAGAAAAGCGTCACTCTTCAGGTCGTCCAGAAGACTTAGACAAATTAAATCATGAGCAATTACTTGAAGAAAAGTTGTCAGTTCAAAAAGCTCTTTTATATTTGGAGAATATTTTTGGCAGACCTGTGTTGCGAGAAGACCGGGACCTGGTTCGTCCTCTATACAACAGATATAGACTATTGAAGAGGCTAGTCATTCGTTCTGGTCCTGTGAGTTAAAACAACTTCATTTCTAGTCATATATACATGTTTTATATTAATAAATTAATTAAACTTAAACTAATATGAAAGGAAATGATTTTAGTTGAGATCATGTTCCTGTAAATATAGTACAAAGTTCTCTTTTTAAAATACCTTTGTATCTAACTGCTTAACATTTTGTTTCTTCTTCATATATCTTGGTCACTATAAAGAGAACAAGCTTGTAGTATAAGTTTGATTTTATTATTATTTGTTATAGTAATGCAACCCTCTTCGGTGGCTTAGTTAGCTAATGCACTTCCGGTTGAGTTAGACTATTGAGTACACGGTGATTTTACATAAATGGGTTAACACTTTCCCTCCACACAAATGCAGGTTCACTTCCTTTATATTAAACCTTCTCAATTCCTAACCCATTAGTGTAATTAATACTTAAGCGTATAACCCGAAAGGGTAGCAAGACACAGTGCCAAGTATTAATATAGAAATGCGCCAAAACATTTTGTCATTTTATAATAATGAAACTTTAAAGTAAAGATAAAAGTCAAAAGTGCTTTGAGTAAAACATAAAACAGTGTTGTTATATAATAAAAATAAATTTTTCACAATTTCTGGAAATTACAATTCATCAAGAAGGAAACATAAAACATGTGTTTAGTTATCATTATCGGGTGACCTGGCGGTCTAGGGGTAAGGTGTCAGACTTCTATGCTGGCGGCCGGGGTTCGATCCTCGGTCCCGGCAAAGATTTATCTGATTACCAAACCCTTCCTTCACCTCTGACAAGACATCTTGGGAATGTGAGGAATGCCAGGCCTCCACCGTGGTTCGGATTCCACGTTAAACTGTAGGTCCTTCATTTCATCTCACAATCACCCTACCATTACACATTAGCGTAAGTACGGGTAGTAAGACGCGGTGCTAATAATAATAATAATAGTTATCATTATCAAAAGAACTAGCATCAACTCTAAAAAAAATTGAAGTTTTATTTCTAGACTATAATTTAAATGTTATTTAGTTTAATTTGTGGTAGTCATAATTTTGAAATGTTTCATGTCTGCAGATAATCTACAAGTTGTGCATTCTATAACAACCATATTTTTTAATAATTGTATCATATAGCGTAGGTAAAAATGAGGCCGGTATTTTATTTCTAACCAAAGGTTTTTTTTTTTACATTAATATTTATATATCATCCTCTCTCCAAACAAATACTTGTGTGTCTGCTTAAAATACACCTTCATAGTGTTCCTTTAATTAATATTGCTAATGGCTATATTAGTGACACTAAAGGATACCAAAAAATATATATAAATGCTCCTGTAAAGCATTATTTGAGGGGGTGCAAAGGATTAAATTTGGGTAGTGTCAGAAATGCATTTCATATAAAAAAAATATATAAAAATAAATAACTTATCCATAAATTATATTATAGCATGTATCTATATTGCCACTTAACCATTATTACTATATTTTAATTTTAACCTATAATATCTTGCATGAAACATTATTTTTTGCAGTTTAGATGGTCATTAGTATGTCTTAAGTAATTGAACTAATAAAAAAAACTTTTAAAACATGCAAGTCTATAAAACGCTTCCATTAGTACATATGTTAAACCCCATTCCTGAATTCTCAGTTCATGAATCTGGCAAATTTCTGCTCGCTTCGTGAACTGGCCTCTCCCGAACATTTCACAAACTGGGCAAAAAATAGTCAAATTTGTGAAATGAACGACTTTTGCCTTGTCCGTGAAATATACAAGTAAAGAAAAGGTTTGGTCTTTGAGTAAGTTTAACTTTTAATCATTTTAGAATAGAAGGCTTATTTTAATTTAGGAAAGAAACCTGGGCAAGGAAAAGCAATTGGTTATGGGGGTCTTGAATGCCAAAGTTGAGATGAATAAAAGAGGTTTTGAAGAGGTACTAGAAGCTGATTGATGGGCAGAAAGAAATGAAGGAAAGAGACTCCTGGAATTGTGCTTAATAAATAGCCTGAATGTCGAAAATATTTGGTTTAAGAAGAGCAGGTATACTCATAAGATAATGCACTATAGTTGAAACGGAGAGCAAAAATCCATAATTGACTATTTTCTTTTAGATAGAGAAGCAAAGGCGTTCACAGTCAACATTAATGTCCTGCCAAGCGTGACTTTGGACAGGGATCCCAGACATAGTCACTGACATAAAAAGCCGGTGGAGGGGTCAGATCGTGAAGCAGGAAAAGAGGATAAGGATATGGAAGTTCAGCCAAGTGGAAAAAAGAGTGAGCGAGCTTTCAAGCAAGATTAAGTGGAGCACTACCAAAGGATGACATAAAAGAAGGAGAAGAGGACTGGCAAAGGTTCAAAAAGTGTATGGGGGAAGCGGCATTGGAGATACGTGGAAGAACAAGTGTAAACAGACGATGGAAGGAAAATCCATGGTAGAAAGAAAAGGTAAAGGAAGAATAGAATGCCAAGAACAAAGCCTTTAGAGAATGGTTCACAAAAAGAACAAGAGAGACAGAATATAAGTATAGGGAGAAAAAGAGAATTGCAAAGAAGATAGTAAGAGAAGGGAGAAAAACATGCATGGAAGAGTAGACAAAAGTGCTATAGACTGATGTGGAAGGGAGCAAGAAAATATTGTATAGTCAAGTGAGCCAAAAGAGGAGGGAAAAGAGTAAAAAAGTCAGAATGATGTATGAAAAAGGAAGGATAATAGAGAGGGGGATGAAAAAGGAAGGATACTAGAGAAGAGTGAGGAGGTAAAGAAGCTGTGAAAATCATATTTTGAAAGATTGTTGAAACCTGAGAGGGAAGGATTGGTACGGGAAGAAGAAATAGAGAAGTAAATGAATGGAGGAGGAAGGGTGCGGACCTAACCTAGAAGGAGGTATAAAAGGCCTTCAAAAGGATGAGGAAGGTAAATGGGCCAGGAGTGGATGAACTCATGGTGGAAATGATAGCAGCAGGAGAAATGGGTCTATAGTGGTAGTATAGATTAGCAAGGGCAATGTGGAGGGAGAAGAAAGTGCCAGAGGATTGGACAAACGGTAAAAAAGTGTGGAATGAAATTTATTATGACAAAAAGTAAAGTGATGGTGATGACAATGCAGAGAACAAGGCCAAGAAGGGTGATAGAACTGGATGGAGTATATTTAAAATAAGCAAAGAGTGTCTGTGTAGTGTTATTGAGGCAAAAGGGGGCAGCAGAGAAAATAAAGTGAGACGAGGGCAGCAGGGAGAAGTATTCTACAGCTTTGTAAGAGACCTACTATGGAAAAGAGAAGTACTGTATAGAGCATACTTCATACCCATAGTAATGTATACAGCAGAAACTTGGACTCTTTATAAAAGAGATACAAGGAAAGTGGAGGCCATGGGAATGAAGTTTTTGAGGAGCATGCTAGCTGTCACAAGAAGAGATAGGATTACAAATGAAGATGTAAGGTCTAGAGTTGGGGTACAGGGGGTACATGAGATAGTAGAGGAAGCTAGGATGAGGATGAGATGGTATGGCCATGTAATGAGGTTGGAAGGGAAGAGGATTCCAAGAAGATTGATGGATATGAAGTATGTAGGGAAGAGACCTCATGGAAGAGATAGGAGGAACAGAAAGCAGCAAGTGTGTAATTGAGAGTGGAAGAGAGTGCAGGAGGAAGAATGGTGGAAGGACAGAGGGAGATGAAGGCATTTTACTAAACATACCCGGCCACAGGCTGGAAACAGATATAATTGATATAATTAGGGCCTGGTTTCACAAAACTCGCTTTCTGCACTTTCGGTCAAAAATGAGTTTTTAATGTAATTCAAAACAATAGATAGAGCTGAATGTGATCCTGCATTTGATTTTCACAAAACGTTTTATATCACCATTGCAATAGCACTGTAAAAATCGTAGGTTTTAACAAAACTTGCTTTATGCTAGTTCCATGGATTTTACAAAACTTGCTTTCTCTTGTTTTCTTTTCAAATTTCAATTAAATAATACTTATTTCAGGATTTTTTGTTTTTGGGATTAGCTAGTAATGGAACTGCTCTACTCTTAAGGCCGACACATCCAGAACGCTAAGCTAAGAAATGTTGTTCTGTGCTGAAACTTTGTCAGTTTTGTTTCACACTCATTGTTAAGCTATGGTTTGGTTTTTCTTTTCCCTCCCGAATTCATTGTTGTTTCTTTCTGGTCTGCTCCAGTGAAGTTTAGTTATGGCGTTCTCCAAAATGATTGAGCTCGGATGATATTCTGAGTGAGAGAAACTGCTGCTGTTAGCAGCTGTTTTAAAAGATGAAGAAAATTTAGTAGGTGGAGGTTTGACTTGTTCAATTAACGCTTCCATTTTAATATAAAAACATTTATTAAAAATAAAACCTAGATATAATATTACTTAAATACACATGAAACAAACTGAAAACAAAACTTCAACACTTCTTATGGCTAACGTTTGTTGTAAAATAAAAACTTTTTTAGAATCTTAATCATATGCAATGCTTGTATCTTAATTCAATAGACTGTTGTGTGTATAGTTTTTTTTAATTCACATTAAACTTTGAACTTTATTTTAGGATTTCATTAAATGTTTAATGTAGAAAGCGAGTTTTGAAAAACAAACTTTCATTGCTGAATAATTGAATATTATCCATTCCAAAATAATATAGAAAGATTTCCCCCAATTTAACAAAGAGTGCTACTATTATGAGTATTTATGTCATTTGTATCTGATGTATTGTACAGAGTAAATGAACAAAATATAAATATGTCTCTCCTGAATAGATTAGTTTTTATCAGAAAGCGAGTTTTGTGAAACTGAGCCTCAGTTTAGGTTAGGTTGGGTTAGTTTAATATAACATCTTAAACCAAATTTCATTTAAGCATATAGTACAATAAGTTCATGAAATGGGAAAGATTGATCCAATTTTTGCACAGTTCGTAAAATTGTTAAGCAAAAGTGGGCACACTCACTACTGGGGTATAACACATACATGAATGAATGCTATAAAAAATAATCATATAAACAAAGCACATAAATAAAAAATGGGTTAAAGAAACTACACAAATTTAATAGGTCTTTCAATGACTAAATTAAACACAAGTATCCTTATGAATAAATATTCACAAGGAATAATGATTTTTAAAATATTAGAAAATATACTTTATTGAATTTGCAAACTGCTCTAAAATATAACTTCCATTTGTTTTAATTGTTAAGTCCAAGTTGAAGGATAGTATTTCTGAACTGGCAACAATTCTTGAGCATGAAACAATGGACTTCACGAGTTCACCCCCTTCACTAACAGTTCAAGAAAGTGCAGAGGATCCCCAATTATCACCATTTCCAGAACAAGGATCAGTTTCCTCTGAATCTCTATGGGTCAATTTACATTCTCTGCCATTGTAAGTATATGTACATATATGCTTTATTAAATTTTATCGGTTTGGGCTCAAAATGTAATTTATATTAAATCAAGTTGTGTATAAACTTGTTGTTTTCAGACATTATGACAGACAGTTTTATATTTTGGCCAAAAACCTAAAGTAGTATTGGGCAATAAATTAGGAATTCAACATCCAACATAATCTTGATGTTAAATTGATACTAAGCTATCCAGCTAAAGTGTAAACGTTTATTAAGAAACTTTGATATTGTAATTTTCTTTGAAATAAAACATTCTGTTAAGTACATTGTAACTTTTTTACTGTGACTTTGTTGTAGATCGGAACTTCTAACCCAACAAAGAACAACGCGAGAAGATAAAAAACGACTTCGTCGAATGCTTCATGAGTTTGAATATGATTTTCAGCAAGATACTGGCAGAAAACTGAAGCGCGAAGATCGTATTCCTATGGAAAATGTTTATGATAGCTACAAAAAGGCAAAAGCTAAACTTCGACTTTTGGATGCCCTTGTTGCAAAACAAAATTGAAAGACTGAAAAATACTAATGTAAGTTTTGAATTGTTGAAACTTTTGAAACAATAAAAAAATAGTATTTATTTTTATTGGAAATTATACATCTTAAAATATTAATGGTTTACTTATTTGGCCATTTGTAATTATAGAATCTATGTTTATGTGTGACTAAGCACAATTTATAATGCATTTAAAATACAATAATAATAATAATGAGTAATATCTCATTCATATTGAGATCCTTGTCATATTTTAAAATATTTAGTGGTTAAATGGAAGATGATGCAGGAAACAAACAGTGGTAGTGTAGAAACAAAACCACTCTCATTTTTTATGTACCATTAAAAATAATCAATTTATATTTTTACACAATGACAGTTTTTTGTTATATTTGTGTTTACAATCTAGTTAAATGAGGAAGTTGATGGATTAAAAATAAATTTGTTATAGGAATATAACCAAAATGTATTTTAAAAGAAAATTTAAGACTAGCTTTAAAATTAGTATAAATATTTCTATTAACCCTTTATAAGGCAAAACTTTTTTTTTTCAATAAATTTTATTATACTTATACATCAGAATGTTATCTCTTGTATGAACACCAGAAAGGGCTAATTTTATAATTTTTCATCTTTCCCCTAAAATATTGAAATAATGTGTGTTTAAATATTGACCATAGTCTGTTTAGAGTTTTGCTGGGACAAAGAAGTTCAACTGGTTAATAAATTAACCACAGTTGAAACATTTATAAATAAATTAGAATAAGCTTTATTCACTATGTTTTACACAACTTAATATTTAATCAAATGTTAACAATGAAAAAATTAATTGTAAAAATAATTAACGTATGAAATATTTTTTATGCATAGTTTTCCAGTCTGAATCAATGGTCTGCTATTCAGTAAGTTCGTTTAGATAATTAGCAATAACCAGATGACATTAACTAAAAAATGCAAAAAATAGAAAATTTATTTAGAACTCATAAAAAAGAAACACACACAAACCTAAGAAGAAACAAAATCTATTTTATAAATACTCTTATAGAAAAGTTTTAATTTAAATATATGTATTTATAAATATATGATTTTTATATTGTTTGTTTATGATTTTTTTAATTTTATTTCATAAAAATGCTCTTAAAAAGTTAGCAGCATCAAAGTACAGCAAATGGATCGTAATCATTCCCTAAATATTACACACAATACTCCATCGTAATATAACTATGATTTATTACCCCGCATAACCTAAAAAAAAGTGTAGCAGTCACATTGTTTTGTTTATAACAAGTCTTCCAAAAGAATCCAGTTATCGGAAACCTATGAAATATACTCTATATTTACTATAATTCACAAATTCCTTTTCCTTTTGTAAATTATATTTTCAGATATTTAGTAAATAACATTCAAAATCCAACAAAAAGTTGTGAAAATTGAGGTTAGGAAACCGGTATGATAATTAAATATATATATTACAACAAATTTGACTATTACAAAGTATTTATTTTACACAATTAATACTTTATTACTTATATAAGCATAGCAAAAAACCACTTCAGTAATTATTAATAAATAACTTATACAATTTTCAACTTATATAAACAAGTGCAAAGACGATTCATACGCTAATGCATAGATGAGCAATGGGTCAAATATTCGACCACAATAACTTATACTCTCTGTTTGCAAATCATGTAACTACATAGAGGTTCATATTTTGACTATTGAGCATTCCAGTAACAATTAAAGCAAGTAGGTTGAATTGTACATGCTTTGTCATGACATTTTGAGCCTAATAGCTCTGGTAAAAAAATTAACCACAAACTGCAAAAGAGTTAAACCTCCCTACATTCCTTGTGACAAGCTCTGTGAACTTTGTATAACTTAGATTGTTACTTACACCAAACTATGCTCTGTAGATCAAGATAACCTGTAACATTTACTGTGAATTGAAAAAAATATATTTACCACTCGATAGCCATGCTTTTGATAAACTCTTTTACTTTATATCCATTACTGTTAGCAGCCTGTAGCCTGAGTAATTTTTATACTATTCATATATTTTCCATTACCGGCTTGCTAGGCCTGTTGTAGCGTCATATCCCTTACTTAAGACTAGTACAGGCACAACATCCAGTGTCCGGCCATTAATTCATCACCATGGAAGGGTGAACTCATATTTCACCAATGATCAATTTTTTGCCCATGCTGGGATACGAACCCAGGACCCTTAGCTTAGTAGACAGACATGCTGCCAACTGAGCTAAGGTGTCAAGACATTTGATAAACAATGCAAAAACTCAATATATTCATTCAGTCAAAGATAAAATAAATAAATTTGCTAAACATTAATAATATTAGCTTGGATAAATATTCACGCATTTTGATTCATTGTTTCTGAATTAATTTATTATTTTAAGAATGATATATCTATTGTATTGATTCATTCTAAACTGCTCCTTTTCACCAGGAGGCCAAATAAGGCTTCACCAAAATAAAAAAGTATTAGTTAATTAATAGTTAATTCAGTCAGCCACTGATCGGGAAAACCAGGAATTATGCTTGTATTTCGTGCTCTGGGGAAAAATGCAACATAATAAACGTTGACCGATAAGCTACCAGTTTTATTCATTACGATCTATACTGATAATTTAAAAAACACAGCTACAATGATGATCAATTTTATATTGTTATTAATTAGTTAGAGCATTAAGCTAAATCATTAGAAATTAGGGGAAATTAAAAAGATAAAAGCCCAACATACCTTTGTGGAGGTTTTCTGGCATTGAAAGCTTAAAGATATGCTTGTATGTAATTATTTAAATATTTAGGGCTTTAGCATACCTTCTTTGATAAAACTAGGGTATAAATCTTAATAGTAAATATCTTAAACTCTATTGAGCATGCTTTTTAGTCCTGCAGATAAAGATTGCAATTTACAATGTTTATATGTACGTCTCTCACTCCTAGTTTTTG
>CABEEJ010000438.1:250624-282438 GCA_901482245.1 Timema douglasi
TTGCCCCCCCCCCCCACCCCCCCATGGCTGGCCCAAAATTTTTTCTCTGCATTTTTTGTGGTCAGGACTGCCCACTGATCCGCAACTCAGGAGTGGTCTGTTTGTATCACTGTGTTTCCTTAGAGTTGATGGTTTTCCTCACACAAATATTTCTCCTGCATGATCCCTGTTGCTGATGTTCTTCTGCTGCTGGACTAGTGCTGGGATTGACACAAGCATCTATGATATTATTGGGGGCACACTTTCTTAAACTTCTTGTTTTTTGATAGTGAAATAATGGGATAAAATTTAGTCAACAATATTCCAAACCCAATATTTGTTCTCAAAGTTTGTCAAAAGATGATGCAGTGTACAATATTTTCATATTGTATCTAGTACACCCACATCTTTAGCATATTAACTCCTAACAATCCCTTCGGGTGCCATGCACTAAGTTCTCTAAGATATACTAGGGTTTCTAAATCCAAAGGTTCCAAACATTGTGATGGTCACAGCATTTTCTAGCCAGTTTTCTTGTTTGGTTGAGAAGCAAGCATCTGGGTGGATCTTTTTCAAAAGGTGTTTAAGATACTGTCTTATAAGAAACTCAGCCATCAATTGGCTAGAAAGGGAACTGGGTGTAGTCCTCAAAGTAAATAGAGCTCTTGAAATTCTGGCTTGATAATTATTTTCTTGTGATTTGAGTATCAACTGTTCAAACTATTGAATTGACCCAATTGATTCTGGATGGGAAGGAGCTGTCACTACACGATTACATCAGGGATTAAAAATGTTTAAAATAAACTTCTCAGATTGTATTTAGTTGCAAAGGTTGCTGTAGAGGTAGTTGGCTTTATCGTGGGCCATTTAGAATAGGTGTCATCTATTTTCAAAAAATTATTGGCCTTTAAAATACCCTCAAGTCTATGTAGATCCTAGACCATGTATTGTCTTAGTGTTGCCCATGAATGAGGAGCCGCACCTAAGGGGCTGTTTGTACCTCTTGACATGTTTGGTACAATTTCACTGCAGTTACTATCTAATTTTCTATGTTAGTCCACCAAACATAGCTTCATGCCACAGCCTTGATCTGAATAATGCTACAAATTACATCTTACCAACCTGTTTCCTCCATGGAGACAGCTTTAATCAGTGCTCACTTGTTACAACAGTCATTGAACAGTGCATACTTCACTTCTTTTAGTGTGAACCACCCATGTAGTGTTCACTATATCACTTTCTCCCAGCCTTGTCCTCTTTGTTCTGCTGTACTTGTACTGATAACGGTGTGCGTGGATCATCTTGTACCAAAAATACTTCAGCTGGATCAGACAATTCAGTCTGTGATAAGTGGTTTGTGCAGTTAACATTGCCCTTCTTCTTTCCAGGATGATGTTACATCTCAAAAGAGCAGCGAATGATCATCTCAGCATCTTCAATGACAACACCAATAGGGTAGGTGATTTGGCCAAAAAAATCCCTAACAATGGCAAATAATATGTTAACAGAAAGAAATGTATGCCATACTAATGTTAGTGTTTCAATGCAAACATAATGGCTAGAGTTTCATGATTGACATAGGTGTGATTCCTTTCTGATGTCAAAAGGGTGCATAAAGCATTGACATGTACTTAAGTTACACTTTCATTTTTGTGAGCAAATACTGCTCTAAATAAATATGTTATGCATCAGATGATGCAGTAAATGTTTGGCTTGGATCAGTAGACCTTAACTGCTTGGAGAGCATCCTTTAATTTTCCAGTCCACTATTATTGGAGCCGCCGTCTAGCAACTAGTAGAGTGGCTTTATGATTGTGGCCTTGTTAGGCATGAGATGCTTATAGAAAGGAATGGACCCTAGCATTGCTTAAAGTTCTATCTAGTTTTGAGGAGTAAAAGCTCTAGGAACTGCCTTGACATTTGGTACTAGTAGATGAAACCTAGTGATGTTCACTCAGAATCCTAATATTTAATTGATATGGCACTGAATATACAGATAACTACAATTGGAATGCTTGCTATAGCCCCTCCATTAATCATTAATAAATCACAGGGGCTGTGTTTGCCCAAAGTGCAATCCAACCAATGTACTTTGTAGAAACAGCAATTGGTACAAATCAGCTAATACAGCTACTTCTATAGTGTTCACTTTCACTGGGGTATATGTTTGGTCTAGATCCACCTTGGAGAAGATGCCTCCGAGAAATAGACTTGCAAATGCGCTTTGTTGGTGGGCAGTGGATATTTGTCTGGATACAATGCTACAGAGGTCGACCATTTAAAATTACTACTTGAAGTAAAGCTTTTCCAACTTATTCAGTTTATCATCAAGAATGGTAGTACAAAAGTTTCCAGCTCAATCTAAAATCTGCTCTCCTATAAATTTTAAATAAAACCTTCCCCAATCAGCTTTGAGTAATCTTCCTCCAGTCTTTTAATGTTAAGATGTTTTTCCTTAGGTCATCTGGCACCACTGATAGAAGAGTTACCACTTTATTCATAAGCACACATCTAAGGATTATTATTTTAGCTACAGAGTCTCTTTGAATACTATCATTATCATTGCTCCACTGTCCACTTCTTCCACGTGGCTTGGAATGTTATGATTCCGTTTCCACCAATATGACTTGATTAACCTATGAGATATATATAGACTGGCATGCTTATAGTTTTGAAGTATATAAGTCTGGGTTGGGTTCTTAATCGGAGGTATTCCCTGTGTCCCTGATAACAGCTACTATGATGGAATGCATCTAGTCTGCACTATGGTAGAAAATTCTCTGTTCAATGATGGCAGTTCATCTTGTTGACATTTATTCGAACTTCTGTTACTTTTTGTTTGGACTCTTCAGTGCACAGGATGTTTTAGTATCTTCTCCATATCTAATGGTTATTTAACTGAGTTGTGTACTTCACTCCTCAAACAAACTAGTACAATAATATTGTTTCTAATAATTGCCTAAATACAAAACCAGTTGTTAGATGACATAAACTGGCAATTATATTGTGATTGTTTTGTCAGCCTGTTGTGTGTGATCATTATTTTTTAAATATTTTACATTTTTTCTCAAATTTAGCGTAACATGTTTGTCCAGTGTTACAGGCAATTCATAAAACTCTACTTCATTCACTTCTCTTTTCCTTGAGATACAGTACATGTTTGTCTAATTGATATCTAGATGCTACACATAGCTAGGAATTTTGCACACTTCATAATTGGGTCTGTACATTATTGCCTTTAGTACACATGACATTATTCTTTAATAAAACGAAACTAAAATAATAATTTATGATACTAATAAATTGAAATTCTGTTAACTTCTTTTTAAAAATCATTAAATAAAACTTATTTCTGTGAGAAAATAAACTGAACCCGCTCTGGTGGCCAAATGGTCTAAAGGGTCATCCATAAACCTTATAACTTATCTTCTTTTTATCCTCACCCCCACCCCATGAAGACCATGTAGATATTTAACCTGACACTCCTGCCCCCCTAATCTTTCTTATCTAACCTTTCACATCAATAATAGATAAATGTCATTATTTCATAAGGAAATTTTTTTGGGACACTAAAAGAGGGACTCAGTTTAAGTACTACTCAGAGTCGAAATTTATCTATAGATATGTTTATTAATGGGGAAAACATGAACATTAATAATATCTTTTCAACACTAGAAAGTATAAGATCTGTGTTATATAAAACTCTTGTGTATTCACACACCACACCCTCTCCCACCCTCATGTAATATGTAGACATTAGAGCTCCCTGTTAAAAAAGACACTATCACCCATCAAAACATCCAGGACACCTTATTTGTAAAAAATAGTTTTCAACTTTGAAACAACTGTCTCAAAATCCTTATTAGTAATAGTATAAAGTTATATACAATTAGAAAATGAATCACAACAAACAAGATAATTTGGATTTCTGAATTCACAAAGGTCACATCCATTACTCTCCCATGGACAATTTGTTAAGGGATAAGGTTGTAGAGGGTCCTTTACATTGTTGTTAGAAATTGGGCTACACAAATCACAGGATTGGATGAGTCTCACTATATCAACAGTCATATTAATTCAAAACAGGCCTTGCCTAGCTCTTTGTTTAGTTTTTAGAGTGCCATAATGGCATTCATGTAACAATTTGAGCAAATCGGGTACTAGCTTTTTTTGGAACATTAGCCTATTTTCTTTCAAATATTTGGAAAAACCCAAGTAGTCTTTTATTCTCTACTATCTGAATAAAATCTCAGGCACATTTATTTTAACAGGTATTCCTTTAATAACATTTTTTTAATACTACTTATTCCTGATCCCCATTAATAGCTTTGATCAACAAAGATGTTTTTTCCTTGGAAATATTTGATTGATTAAATTAATTCATTATTCTTATAAACAAATACCTTTGTATTAGAAAAATCTGTATGTTCATATGTTAGGAAAGCACTAGACAATGTATCGGCAATATTAATTTCTCTAGCTGGAAGGTCTGATATGGTTATATTGTATTTAAGAATCAAGAAGCCTGAACATTAACCACTATAACCTAGGTAACAACTTAATCCATACCCTTCTTTAGGAGACTCTCCAAGGAATGGTGCTCATATTTAACATGCACTAGAGTCCCACTACTATTATTAATTTTTCCCAAAGATACAACCACAGCCAAAAGTTATTGTTTTTATTAAGGAGTAACATTGTTTTGATTCTGTGATCACCCTGGATGATAAGGCTAAAGGATATGCATCCTGCAACAATACAGAGCCATTTCCACTTTTATAGCTATCAGTTTTAGTTTGTAATGGTTTATTATTACAATAGAAGTGCAACACTGGTGCAGTAGCTATCAATTTTTTTAAGTTAACAAACTCTTTATTGTGCTTTGAATGCCAGCTATAATCAACATCATTCCTAATTAAATCCCTCAAATAAAGAGTACAATTAGATAATAGGGAACTTTGATAAATATGTTGCCATACCTAAGAATCATAACAAATCTTTCTTATTCCTTGACCTATTCATATTGGTAACGACCCCTATTTGCTTTGGATCAGTTCATAACCCCTCACAAATAATTGTAAATCCGATAAACTGGGCATTAATCATTCGTAACTGCAGTTTGTCAGGATTACACTTTATTCCATATGTTCTTGAGTTCTTTTGAAATTTGATTAAAAATTTGTGATGATATTCTTGATCTTTAGCAGATATAATAAGATAATTAAAATAGGGACAAACCCCTTATACATCCTCAAAAATCTTCATTTTTTTTTTATCTCAGGAGTAGGAGCAATCCAAAAACAATCCATTCCATCAATAACAAACATAGTGATAGTGAAAAGTGGCTTAGACGGGGGATTCTTTCTCCAACTCACAGTACTTAGTTCCATTTCTCATGTCTAAAACTCTGAATACTATTTACTACATACTAAGAAGCATGGCAATGGTCGCACTTACCACAGACAGAAGAGGATCCCTACTGACCTGCTGCTGGTGATTGTTATTATTTTGATTCAATACTACCTTCCCTGTATTAGATAACTTAGAGCGATGGGATGGACATCCCACTTGCTCAGTTGCAGGAGTCTTGATCACACCCCAATTGTTTGTTGCTGTTGATTAAATGGTTCCCAAAAAATTTGTTTTTCTTTCAACCACTTACAACACTACAAAATGGTGCTTGCTTTTACAATGAATTTCTTCTGTTTGCTTTTGGGGCATCTACACAGTATAGCAAAACTCTTCAGCCTATTTTAAAGTTATCTCTAAATCTCTTAACATGCTCACAAATATCCCTTTATCACCAATACAAAACACAACACAATCTTGAATTGTGTTATAAGTTTGATCATAATACTTGCGTAGTACTGCCTGTGTCTTCAACTTGGTTAAAAATTAAACAATCGTTTGTCCTTTTTAAATATTCCACTAAACACGAACCTTTCGCACACTGTATTCTTGTATAGTGTAAAATGTTTTTAAAATACAGCCATTACTTCTCATACTTGGCTGACCCTGTTAGCTTTAAGTTGTTATATATTGAGAGCCCTTTGTTTCCAAACAATCTCGTTAAAATGTTGATATTTACGTTATTCTGCTGCTAATACTCTTCTTCCTTGAAGCTAGAACTTAAATTTCTGTTTGTAGGATTTCCATAACACACTAACACAGTTAAATTTAGAGCATTAAACTCGACTGCTTGTGGCATCACGAAGTTGTGTTCTACTTTCGACACTATGTTAGGTTTTGGCATTGGAATAGTAAGCACTTAATGCATATAACCTCAACCGTTAGTAAGATGCTATGATGCTTTTTAAAAAAAATAGGCATGGACATGCTGAACTTATAAAACTCTTTTGAAGATTTGTCTGACACAAAGACAATTACAAGTTGGAGCCAGTTATTAAGTGCACATACAACCTATATATTAGAGCTGCATCATGTGACCACCATGGTCACCTGATGACATTGCCAATATAACAAATTACTATCCTCCACCAACAGCATTTAGTAGTTTATGGATGACCTATAAGGTGTTATTACAATACGAAAAATAAATAAGGGGTCCCACAGAAGGGTGACATTTTAGTTAGTTGGTATAGTCATAATTATGATAATAAAGAAATATAAAGCCAATGAAAATACTGAATTTTTATTGTGTCATGAAAATATAATTATTAAGATCTCATTACATATTAAATCAATAAAAGAATCAATTACCAGGTTACAGCTTCAAGTAATTGACACATCCAGTCTCCTCAACAAATAGGATGCGAGTAAGTTCACGTTACAGAAGCCATGCCACTTCTTATGAATTTCCCTGGGTAAACCCTGTAGATGCTTGAGCCCTGGACTCAAAATCAATTATATTTCTTTTCTTCCACCAACCAATAATAGTAAGAAAGTGGGAAAATATATAAAGGGGTGGAGTCTAAATGCAATTGTCTTGACTAAGATGAATAAAAATATTAAATTTTAAAATAAGAAACTGAATATTGTGTTAAGATTAGTTTTAATTAATAAAGGGATGGAGGATCGATATAATTACACTGTCACTCTCACAATAAGTTGTACTGCTGGTGACAGAAAGATTGCGGTTCAAAGCCCGGTCAAGTGTACCAAATGTTTTTTCCTGAATGGTTTTCCACTCTTCCTCCACACAAATGTGGGTATATTTTCTCTAAATTCAAGCTTACTTATCCCTAAGACATTAGCATAATTAATACATATGCGTGTAATCCAAACTGGTATTGAGAAACAGTATTTTTTTAAACTATTGTTTTATTTCTTGCTTATATTAAAAAAATATAACTATATTTATTCATAAACTCGACACTCTAGTAATGACGTTCATTATTCATAAAATAATTTATCATTAAATTAATGGCATAAAACAATTAGTCTTCTTCCATGCCGAATTGTTAAAAAAAATTGTTTTTATTGTCGACTACTAATTAGTTTTAATCAAAGTTTTTCCTGTTTCATCAAAGACTACATTAAAATTCCTATAATTTCCTTCTTGACGTATTCTGCATATTTTAATGATCAATCTAATATAATATAATTATAGTAAGCTTGTCATATCAATTAGTACACATGGAAGATAAAGGCTAATCATGAGTCTCTCTCTAATCTCCTGATATTCATTTGTAATTGGCAAGCATTATTTTCTAAGTAAGGCATATAAAATTAATATCTTATGTTGCAATAATATGAAATTTATCCCATACATTATTTTATGCAAATGTGTTTATTATTTAATAGTCTCATAAATACAGCAGCTTATATTATGTCTGGCTACTCACTTGTTTTACATTGGATATCTAAATATTAAAATGTTTAAACAAGTTTTATTTATTTATATTGAATTTTGACTTAGAAAAAAATTGTTTAGTCAACAAAAATTTTTTCTAAAGCTTAGTTTAATCTATTTGAATTATTTAAAACTAATTTATTTGGTAAATATGTTTTCACTAAACGACAAAGGGGGAACCATATACCAACATGAATCTGTTAGATATATGTTAGTGGCCTTTTTTATTTATCATTAATTGATTATAAAGTGTGAAATTAAACACACTATACTATTTAATCAAGTAACTTTTCGTTCAAAATAATTGTATTTAACAGATTCTTTTCTTTGTTATTTTAGCATGCTTAACTTAAGCTATAAATTAAGGGTAGAAAGGGTAATTCAGAGAAAATGCATCTGCAGCAGTGATGAATCACACATAGAAAGCCACACTTGGTGCACACAGCCAAAATATTAACCCCAAACTCCATATCACCAGTCTTCCAGTCTATTGCGTGTCTGGAGCTTTTCACCATGTATTTAATACAAATTTACGCTATTCAAAACCATATTATTTCCCTTAGATATAATAATATTTATATTTTTTATTTATTTAGTTGAGGTATTAAACGTGCACTTCCTAAACATACTGATTATATCAGCGCACAAGAATTTCTATGAACTAGAGCGAAAGGGTTTACCAATTTTGTGGGTAAGGTATTCTCACATACCTTCCAGGGTTCTTTTACGTGACACAATTGACATGGAACCAAAGGCTTTACTTGTGCTACAGATTTTTATCTGTCAAGAAAATTCCGTCAATTCTCGTTATACATCAGGTCCTAAAAAGCAAGCCTCTACTTCAAGACCACTGGGATCGACAATTTAATAATAACTTTCAGTGATCAACTATGCCCTATCAGTTATATTTAGATAAATGGTTAATATTAAATCAAATTAAAGTTTTTTTTATTGGCACTAGTGTTTTGTTCAAGTTATATTAGCATCTAGGACCAGATTTAACATTAGCTCCAAAAAACTTGTACCTCAACCTAAGAATGTAAATACTTAATTTTTACCTCACCATAGTTTAAGCTAAAGTTGGTTTTAGAGGGGGCTAGTCATTATCTTTAGCATAGTGCTTCATCAATCTTGACCATAGTTAAAATTAGTACAAATTATATAATTAAAATAATATTGATCAAACTTTTGAATTCTCTTCGTAAAGATTATAGGTTATGTTTCAGGAGAAATTCAAACCAGGGAAAGATTTTAATTATTTTTAATGATAGTTTTCATTATTATTGTACTGTACCCATCAAACCACTAAATTAGTTTTAAAAATCAATAAATGCTAGAAATGTATTTGGGTTTAGGGATATTAAATAATTTGTTATAAACAATTACTGAATATTACAAATAAATGTGATATAGAACAATGTCTTTGTCCATAAGGGAATTTATTTTTAAGGTAGAATAACTTTTTGGGAATGCTCATTTGATATTTACTTATCATCAAACAATATGTGCAAGTAATATTAAAAAATAGTCTACCGCTGTAGTCTTGGGGTAAAGTACTTGCCTCAGGACCAGATGTCCATGGGTTCAAACCCAGGCGGGGTTGAAAGATTTTTCTTGAGCGATAAAAATCCATAGTACATCTTTCTTCAGAGTGGAAGTAAAGCTGTTAGTCCCATGTCGATCGTGACACATAAAATAACTTGGAAGGTATGTGAAAATACCTTTCCCGGCAAAACTGGTAGGCCCTTTTGCTGTCACTCATAGAAATTTCTTATATGCTGATTGAATCAGTCAATCCAGAAAATGCATTTTAAAAATAAAAATAAAAATATGAAAACAATATTTACACTCCCAATATTTTGAGTATGATACACGGCAGCAGTATTAAGAATGTATTTGCCCGTACGCAAAACAAAACAGGGATTATCTTAATTATGTTCTCAAACTTTAAATTCTATGAGCCCTTTCACATGAATATGTCCTTTGAATTTTAACTTAGGCATAACCAACCATTAAATATGGACCAAAATTGAAACATATCAAAGCAAATACCAGAAGACCTCAAATTTTTATATGTTCCTTTGGCTAGCCATTTAAATATCAGGGGTTCCCAAATATTTTAAAAGATGATTTATCTTTCTGTGCTCTATAAAAATGAGAAAACATTTAATAATAATAAAAAATATAATATGCCGTTATTATCAGTTCTAAGCCGTAAAATTAACCCCCATTGAAACTGACTTTATATGTATATATATATATAAGAGCTATAATTAAAAGATATCCATAATTAACCAACATTTTGAAAAAATAACAACACTACAAGCATAAAACTACTCTTGTAAATATTGTCAATCTTATAAAATAAATATTCACCTGTAAAAAATAATGTTCAAGTTACCTAGGCTTGTACAGTGGGTTTAATTTCCTAAATGGTTATTTTTGGAAGAAAGTATAGGAGAGGTGGATAGAAACATATTATAAACGGAATGAACACAATATGGCTTGCACACTGAAAATAAGAACACAGTTCACACTTTACATTGTTGCCATTTCCTTTGTATTATTTGTTCCATTCATATGTTCTTATCTAAGTGTCCTATCATTCTTTACCATTTTCATTTCTCCTGTTTGTTTTTTTTGTTTTCCCTTGCATGTTGCATGTTTCACACTCCTCTCTGGTGAGTCCAGATAGAATAAAACCTAGGTTGGAGGATTGGGTGGTAATGATGGATTTTCTACACGAGGCAATCATTACCTCTTTGTCCATTGGCAGCAGTGTAAAGTGTGAACTGTGTTCTTCTTTTCATTGCAAAATCCATATTGTGCTTGTTACTTTTATATGTTCCTATCCACCGCTCCTATACCTTCTCCCAAATATAATACAATCATCTCAAAAAGTGAAAATATGTTTTCCTTTAAGATATATTCTAAATGGATCTTTATAATGCCACTAAATTTTACCTGCTTCATCACTATCCCATTAGTGCAATTAAATCTGGAAAGCCCTGATTGATATTAAAATGCTGTGCCAAAAAATAAGTTTAGATATATATTGGAAAATAAAACTAAGCAAGCCAATTGTTGATGAAACAATGAAAAATATATATATATATATATATATAAAATTTAGCAGGGTTTATATATATATATATATATATATATAAAATTTAGCAGGGTTTATATTTGGGGAGGGTAGGGGTAAAGAATTGTTTCATCTTACCTTTTGAATCCACACAACACAGCTCATTATTTTTAGAATGTTAAAGTGGCAAATTTATTTCCAAAATATTGATTTTAAACAGTAGCACATTAATCGACTGGCTCTAGTGAGTATCCACAAAAATATTAGTCATTTAAAAGATAGAATGTTAAATACATTTACACATCTCAAATTCCAAACATAAGTAGTATTATATTATTAATAACATTCAAATATGATGCCCACCATCAATTTAAAAAAAAAAAATCTTTTTTTCTTCTAACAATTTGTATTTCTTGAGGGTTTTTATTAACGTTTGTATTCTATTTTAATAGCTGGTTCTTGTATTTTTCTACAAAAAAACAAGATATGATCACCATCAAATTTTTCAATCAAACAACGATGTTTAGTTAAAGAATTAATACATTTTTTTCACACTAAAATATGCTACCATTGAATGATTTGATATTATTAACATTAATAAAGCAACCACAAACTTGTGACACTTTGTCATTTCGATAGTTCCTACTTTTATCTCATTTTTTTCTTTAGCTAGTCAACTTATGGTGGATGACAGACTTTCAAAATACTTTTTCTTGTAATAATAATTTAGCTCTACATATTATTCGAAAGCTGGCACATTTGCATCCAACTGTAGTTTATAATAAACCATGATATATATTTGGGAATAAGGTTCTAACCCTGAGAATAACATGTTTCAGCTGAGAAAACCCTATATTTTATTCATTTTCTCCCACAGAAAGTGTGAAAAGAATATTTTTATTCATATAACCCATTAATGTAGGCAGATGAAATGAATGTATGTTGTGTCTGATTTACAGGTTGTTTCCATAAACTAATGGTTAAGCAGTTTTCATTCTAAATTATTTTCACAGGGCCAGTCACGATGTGTAACCACTTTGATTTTAAAGTTATTTTGTATACAACATAAGTACTGCTAAACTGTTAACTTAATTTGTTTGATGCAAGTTCATTACATTGTTTTGATCTTGCATTAAAAGATGTATGCTTTTGTGAATTTGTATTTCTTTTTCAGATAATTGTAGAGACTTGTATTAACACAGTAATAACTAAGAAAGATAATCTTGTTAAGGGTGTATTTTTGTTTGTTTTATACTTGACAAATCTTTAGTTTGAACCATGTTAGTTATTTTTGGACGACATATTTCTATAGATTGTATTTTTGTCTACCATTTCATACTTTTTTACTTGATGAAAGAAGTATTCTTATTACCATTGCATTTTATATTCAAGTGAACAAAAATTATAATATTCAAGCAAATTTTGACACTATATTTATCTAAACGGAAATAAAATCCACCTATTGATAAGAAAAACTATTTTGTTTGAATGTATTGGTTAGGTAATTTAAACTTGGAAATATTCCTTTACACACTTTTGAAATGTATCAATAATATAATATTTGTTGTGTGTAACACTTGTGAAACTGTACAAACCTTTTTCAATATGTTGACTTTATGTTGAGAAATGTATATAAAGTTATGATAGTTAAAGTAGTAATTTAAAGAGAGCTATTTGATAACAATAACTTGAGTATAATAAAACATTTATAAATTGTGGTTATTCAATAAATGTAGCTTAGAGCTCTCATAAAAACAAGTTTGAAAAAGTTGCAAGAAACTATTTTAAATATTTAGTTAATGTATAGCATTGCAAGCTAATAATCATCACATATTGATGAAATTCTTTACATGAGTGACTCTCAAATGTGCCTAGTATGTTATTGTACTTTTTTTTAAATACCATACAGTATTGGGAATGTTTTTCTTATCCTTACTATGTTTAAAATTCTGACCAAATATGAAGGATCTTTTCCTTTTTTTTTAAATTGTCAATGTTTGGAAATAGTTGTATAATTTTCCATCCAAATGGTACTATATTTTAAAAAGCAAGTTTTAGTATTTTGTTTGCAAATTCTAAGTCAGAATGTATTATGCCATTTAGAATGTCAGAAAATGTAATTGCTTAAGAATTGATTTTAATTATATAATGTTCAAGTTGAGCTATATTTCCTTTAATTCAGAATCCCAGATTCTATATTAATTATAATGACTAACAGCAACAGCATTATACACTGCTAGTATTTCAATACTTTATCTTTAGTAAATTCCAGAACTAGCCACTCAAGATTACTTGGTTTAAGAATCAATTTAAAAACATTACAGATTAAAATAATGTGGAAAAATTAACACACTACATAAATATAGAACTTGTTTAATATTTACCTTAGAAAGGAATAGCCATAAATTGTATTAACTATTTTATAGACATAATAGATCTTACTGAAAATTATGAACTAGGGATGTGCGAATAGTATTTTCTATCAAACTGAATAGCAAAGTTTTGAACAAACACCAAATAATACAATTCGAATAATTAATTTTATTTCCTTTCTAGCAAAGTGCAAAAAATACTAAGAAAAGACAAATTGGTAGTGGTAGTAGTAGTGGTAGTGTTCTCAAGGCTTGAACACCAAAATATTATCTAGGCTGCAAAACCCTATAAAGGTTATCTTCAATTGGAACCCTTAAATGTCTCTTGGTTTTAAACCCTTAAAGTTTCCCTAGGTTTGATACCCCTTAAATTTTATTTAAGTTTAAAACACCTTTAGTGTTCTCAAGGTTTTAAACCACTTATACATAGTCAATACGTTTGAAATCTCTTAAATGCTCTAAAGTTTTGAAACCGCTTAAAGGTTCTCTTATTTAACACACCCTTTAATCTCTCTATGATCCGCTTCGGTGGCCGCGTGGTCTAACACACTACTCTTGCAGTAAACTAGACTTCTGATGATGGGGAGACCGAGGTTCGAATCTCGGTCGGGTGTACTGAGGGTGGTTTTCCCTAATTGGTTTTCTAATATCTCTCTTGGTTTATTCCCTGTCTGGGCCACTAACAACAGAGTGAAGAAGATCACTTATAAATAGTTGACCTTGGCAAAATTCTCCCCCTTCACCTCGTATTTCCATGTTCCTTGTAAGATGTTAGAGTAGAATATATCTCTATCCTTCTTTACATCTTTCAAGATCTTCTCACCCTAAATAAATAACTGTTGCTAGAAGAGCACAATGATTCATGCATTTCCGAACTTATTTCTCTCCACCAGTGTATCCCCCTTTCCACCCTTCCCAGCCCTCACCCACGCCCATATTAGGATGTAAGCAACAGCTCACTTGCAGCCAAAATTGGTATTCCCCTTTATCCTAAGAGAACAAAGGACAAGGGTATTAAATCTTTAAGTCGCCGAAATTATCCGACTCCTTGCTTGGCTCACTTCATTTGCTGCCGGAAAACCAATGGACTATTTAAACTTGAAAGAGAAAATTTATGACTTTACTATCAATTTTGTATACCCAAACTTGTGATTCAAAGTTTCAAATCAAATATTCGGCCATTAATTACTTGAAATTTTGAATACTCGCACACCCCTATTTATAATGTACACTCCCTTTACCCTGACTGATTAAAGTATAACTCTATTTTCCCTTTACTTTGTCTGAATGAAGTATAACTTGTAAGCTGCACAATAGTGATGCCCATCAAACTAAACTTGCTACCTTTCAGGGTAAATGGAGAGACATAGCTTATCTAAAATGGTATAGATTTCTAACAAGAAAAAGATAACTGGAGAAAACATATGCATGTATGTGTCACTTTAGTTTTAACACAGATATCAATAATCAAATGATATAAGGTGTCACACTTACAATAGACTAGACTGCTGATGACAGGGTAGATTGGGTTTAAAATTTTGGTCAGATGTTGTTAGGGTGGTTTTTCCTAAATGGTTTTCCACTTTCCTTTCATGGAAATGGGGGTAAACCTACTCTTGATTAAACTTTCCTCATCCCTAACACATTGATGAAATTGGTTTATATGTGTATAAGCCGGACAGGTAGGGAGGCTTGCTGATTAAAAAAAAAAAGTTTCACTACAATTACTTATTTTATGGAACAGTGTAAACTTTAGAATGATAAAAAAAACATACCTCTACTAGTTGCTAGTATCCCTGGCATTCATAGTTTATTCCCACCTTATATATACTAGTCAATTAAGAAAAATTACAAACATTTTAATACAATACAAAATTAGGGTGCCTATTTCTAGGTTGTTTGTAGAGTTATTTGTTTTTTATAATTTAAGAAAACTGAATTGTTAATCATACTATTTCCAAAGAATGTTGACTTTCATCAGATATGTATTGGTCTGAATATTTACTCTATAATGATAATTACATTGAAGTAAAGTAATCCTATTATTTAAAATATACTATGAAATATTGTTATTTAATTCAAATATACATAATTGCTTGCATGAAAACTCAATTTCTACATTTGTTATTTTCATTTGTAAAAGTATAATCTTATGTTGTTGTTATGAGTAGTCTATTATTGTTATGGTTTGATTGAACTTGTTTTGAATTTATAATATTTAAGGTTCAACGTTTTATTATTGAATTTGGTTGTTAATGTAAAATTTGCACATTAAATAAAGTGTAGGTAGATTTTGCATGACACTATTTTAGTATTCTTTCTTTAAATATAATGGGATCATTAAAGAATGTTTGGCTTCTATGAGAATAAAGCATTATTGATATGCGTGGCATAAAATACCCCTTGCATTATTTTATTGATCTTTGATTTACATAAGTCATTTTAGAATATCTTATCAATTTTCCTTATTTCACTCATAGATTCTGGAAATTGTGTGTCTATTTATTATTGTGATGATAATTTTTGTGCATAACTACATATATTTTAACAAGTCACTAATATCAATGCACAACTGATATGTAATAATCCATTCTTGCAGTTAATTCTTTTGTCTCATTTTAAAGTGATTTATGGCCTACTTTTAACATTATCTCCCTTCATTTCGCCCTTTTTTAGAATAGTACTGTTAATAAACCTCTATATGGATTCTAGTGACTCTCTTTGTCTACTTTTGAATAGTTCCATTAACTAATAGAAGAAAATTTATCTTTTATTTTTGCAGCTGACGTTCATTTATTTAGGACATTGAATGGTGTGGATACAAAGGAGTAGTTGCTCACTCTGCGAGCATTTGCTCCCTCTTAGATTAACTACACAGATGTTATTTTCTGCTGAGAAATTGTTCCACTTTGATATGAATACAATTTTAATAAGATTTGTTCTTTGAAGGAATAGTTTCATATTATTTTTTGAGTCATCTCACTAGGTAACTTATTATTTAAGCAACTGCATATAACTGTCATCTGAGTAGGTGGGGGAGGTTTTCCAAGATGAAAAAGTAAACCAAAATCATAGACAACTATTTTTTTATTATTAGGCTCTTTACAGATTTTTTTTTAAATTCAGTGGTTAGCTCAAAATTCTTTTAAAGAAATTTATCAACAAGAGGTGGAGAAAATTCAACTCTTATATAAGTTATACGGACACAAAAGCTGTCTGTAGGCATCAATCAACAGTTCGACAAACAAATGTGCAAAAAATGAACACCTGTATACAAATTTCTCTACCACAGTTGTTACACTTAAGAGCCATTAATACAGTTTATTGCCCGCCAATATAATTTAATAAACTTCATGTAGATACAGATGAATACATAAATAGGAAAGTAAAGTTTCATGAGAGGAGATTTCAACTATTGATGTATCTTGGTCTAGTTTGGAGGAATTTCATATGTATACAGAGTGATATGCAATAATTGTACCATCACACTTTTGCTAGGTGATGCCATGCACGGAATTCCCTCCTGTCTTATGATTGATTACCTTCTAGAATGTGTTAATACCAGATATATATATGTAAAATGTTTTAATAATTCCATTTAAATCTTAAGACTAGGGCCCAGGATCACTTTCATCTTCACTTATGCTCTTATGTATGTTTTTATCCTAAATAAGTATTATATTTGGAAGAAGGTATAGGAAAGTTGGATAGAAACGTATAAAAGGGACAACCTTAATATACCTTTTACAATGAAAAGAAGAACACAGTTCACATTTTACATGGTTGCCATTGGACAAAGAGGTAATGGTTGCCTCTTAAAGAAAATTGATCTAGGCAACCATTAACTCTTTGTCCAATGACAGCAATGTAAAGTGTGAACTGTGTTCTTCTTTTCATTGTAAAAGCCTTATTGTTTTTGTCTCTTTTATGTTTTTATCCACCTTTCGTATACCTCCTTCCAAATATTATAAAATTACATCATAAAGCAAAACAAGGTTTTCCTTATAGAGATATATTTTTCCAAAATAATTTATATTTTAATAATAAACCCGACAACTGTTCCAACAATTTCTGTAATTTTGTAGGGACATTTTTTTAAAAATTTTTAGTTCAGTTTTCTATTCAAATTTTGAGATCTTTATTTTCTTAAGAGGGTTTGGGATTCTGGAACAACTTGGCCCAGCCAAAGCCTGTAGACTGTTACCATGTTGTCAACACCATCACCACTTGCATCATATATGTGGGGCACTCCAATTCCTTACGTATTTTTTTCAATTCTAAATTATGTTAGCTCATCTTTTTTATTTATTTTTCATATTGGAATACTATTTTATCATCTTAGTCTCCTTTATAATTGTTATAAATTTTACTTTGTATTTTTTTAAATCTCTTTTATTGCTTTTTTTTTCTTTCTCATATTCTTGGTTAACAAGTTATTTTTTTTATAAATAATAGGATAGTCCTTCAAGATATTGACAAAATAAGTCTTCTACTGGAAACAATTTTTTTCTTCCTGCAATAGTGTTTCAAATAAATTCTAAATCTCCTTTGCAATGTCACATAATCAGGGTTGTTTAGTTTATGTGTGTCAAAAACCTCAACTCGACATCGTTTTTCCCTTTCATTTTATTTACCTACTGTAGTACAAAACAGCTGCTTATTTCCCAAGGTAACCCTATCCCATACCTTTCACTTTCTTTTGCACAGATAGCTGATTAGTTCCAAAGGCTAACCTCTCTCTTTATTTCTTTTAATTTCCTTCTTATTCATACTTTTCTTAATATCAAGTTGCTTGTATGAGCTATAGAAAATATATAAACTTGCTAAGCTTATATGAGCAGTATAAAATGTCTTACTTTAGTTTAACCTCATGGAGTTTAAAATAATTAAAGTTTAAAGAATTTAAAATTTATAGAAAACAATCTTGGAATCATAAAGTATGCTTAAAATCAGTTTGAAATCATGTATTATATTACCATTAATGTTTAAAAATCTTTTTCTCTTATTGGGTAGTCACTAATTACTTTCCCCATTATTGAAAAATAGATTTTATCTACTGACATAAATTTATTAAATGTTGCCTAGTCACGTTAGGCACTTTAACAAAATAAATTTGTAATTAAAAATCAATTAGCCTAATAATAAGCTCTTTTACATACTTTGATGCTGCATAACTAACACCCTAATTAGATCTTTTACACACTTTGCTGTTGCATAAGTTAGTATTGGCTGCTATATTACTTAATTACAGGATATCCTTTTAAATTTCTTCATAATCTCCTCAATATATGTCAAATTCATTCCAGATTTACCATTTAACCCTGATCACATACTTTGGTGGAACATCAGCCTGGCGTCATTTGATATTGACATCACTCATAGGCTGCCCTTGGCTAGCACTATGCTTGACTACACCTACTATCTTATCTTTGGTGGTTCCCTTACTCACCAGTACTTAAACTCAATCATGGATTTCACGTAGCTAAGTCCACGCCTGACCACACCTAAACTCTTCAACACTGTTAAATGCCCTAAATTAACTTCTGTAGATACCATAAATTTTACTTTTTAGCTCATCAGCTCACTTTGTGATCCTATCAATGTCTCAGTCAATAACTTTTTAAATTTCATAAAATAAAATCAATTAAAATTAAAATGAACCCACATAAATATCAAGATCCGTATCTTGACTGTCACTCATAAAATTCACCATTGGTAAAATTATACATATATTCTGATTTCCAAGATTGTATACTAATTAGGTCTGATCCTAATTAGCTAGCTAATTAGCCAAACCTTCAGTGGCGGCTTGTGTATAGGTACTGCGGAACTACAGCACCCCCTATTTCCACTTGATATCGATAACATTTAACATAATGAGTCCTTTTTTTCTTTAATTGTTTCTTTATTTTTGTAGTACAATATATATATTCCTTAAGCTTAGTGTCAGTACTTCAGTAGCCATCCCCCAGTAATGAAAAAAATACAAAATGGTGGAAGGAAGTTTTTTTACTCGGTGTGTGTTGTGCTTAAAACCTGTGTACCATATTCTTGAATGTGATAAAGTGTAGAAGAGTATAGAATTAGATAATTATTCTGCTTCCAGCTATTCTATTTGATTCTTGTTTTTTTTTCGGTTCTTTTATTTAACAGAAAGACTAAATGCGCTTACAGTACTTTCAATGGAACAAATTTCCTCAATTGTGATCCAGAGATCAAGGAGAAAATTATTGAACTTTTTGCACAAATTAAAACAAGAAGAATGGATTTCATTTTTATACGAATAGATCAAGCTTGAACTGTAACAATTTAAGTTAAAGTAAGTAAAAAAGTCTTTTTTTTTTGTTAAGATTTTATCAAGTTCCTGAATAAATGTTCTTTTTATACGTTTTTTTTCCTTTTACACAATTTTAAAACAAAGGCTAAAAATTTTCTGTAGCAGCACCCCCACTAATTTTAGCTTCGAACTGCCACTGCAAACGTCCTAAATTTCTCTTAAACTGAAATTATGTAAATTTTTATCAAACTCAAAATTGCCCTGTTGGCATAATTTTATCCCAATTTGAACTCAAAATTATTACCTAAATAATAGTTTACAATTAATAAAAATATGATCTACTCTTAGAATTTGCTTACACAGGGCCAACATTCTAATCTTTCCTCGCATGCTTTCAGTGTTTCATGCACCCTCTGGCTGACAAAACCATTACCAACCCCCTCCTATTAAGCGTACCTTTCTCTTATCATCTATTTGCTCTATTATTTTTACCTTTTATAAACTATAGAATTTACGTTAATTAATTGATTATGTTTAATCACAAATAAGATGAATTTAATTTGTTCAAAATTTAGGTTTTTAGGATTAAAGATTTTGTAGTTGTTATGCTGGGTTCGACTCTTACTTAAAATACTCTAATATTTTATTTTGTCATCTTTCTGAGTAATGTCCTTAAGTTACCCTTTTCGTTTCGAACAATAGATGTTTACTTAAAGACTTGGAGTGAGAACGTAGAAGATCTTTCCAGCAGTCCCATTGTTCGTATTAGCAAACACGCATTACCTTCTTTAGAAAATAATTATTAGTTCTACTACAGTGAATTTGTCCTTTTGGATGGTTACTTATAACTTATATTAAAAACAATAATTACCATTACTCAAGTTGGATTGAATCTTACATAATAATTACAGTTACTAAAGTTGTAATTACAGTTGCATTATAATTATAGTTACCAACATTTTATTAAATATTTACTTTTTAATATTAAAAGTTAAATTAAATCTACTATTATTATTATTATTAGCACCGCGTCTTACTACCCGTTCGGGTTATACGCATAAATCTACTATTAATTCTATATTTAAATCATCTGAAATTTAAATGCATTTTTATTACCTCTTGGATCGAAGAATGTTTGGTGGGATGTCATGAAAACGTTTACTTTTCCTTTTCAGTTTAGCAATCAAATTAACTAGTCTCTGGTTCGACCACGGATGGGATCGTAGTCTTTGGTTTGATCTAGGATTCGATCATACTCTCTGGTTTTATTTCGGAGTGGATCTTTTTTTCTTGTTTTATTATTAACAATTTGTTGTTTTATTAAAATTTGCTTATGGGTTCCTTCAATGGATTTAATACAAACATCAATGACCTTATGTTGGACTTTTTGTGTATGTTGCATCATCTCTAATCTTCCATGCAAGATATTCTGTTCGGTTTTAATGCTAGTTCTGATCTGTTTGTCCTTAGAGCTTTTATGCTCCTCACTTAATCCCTTTATGAATAGTTTGATAGTACTGTGTAAGTTACCACCTTCCCCTATATTGGTTACATGATTTTCTGTTATGAAATCTATTAGTCTTTTATCTCATTTCTTTACCGCCTCTGTGACTATGCCATCCATTTGTTTTATTATTAATCTTTTATTTGCATCTTGTGAATCAAATAGTAACTTTACTTTATTTATTTTTCTAAGTTGTCTCACACTACCTTAACATTTGTCTTAGTGTATTCTACATGAAGGTCCAGATTACCTACCTTAATTTCTACTCACTTTAACCCTTTATATGATTCTTCTTCAACTGTTCCTATTTTATGTTTACTAGTTATTTGTTCAATAAATTTAAATTGTCCCTCTTTTAAGTTTTCTTGTTTTTCTGCTAAAACTTTTTTTACCTTTTCTTCTGCAATTACTTTTTTATCAACTTCACTTAAATGTACTGCAAGATTTCTTGACGCACGCTCTGTGCTGTAGACTATTTTCTTTCAAATTTTTGGATTGGATGAAGTCTCTTACTATCTCATTGGTTGAAATGATCATGTGATTAAGGATATTGAGAATGTAATCGCGAGTAGAATATCTTATGGGCCAGCACTGGGATTCTGGATCTTTTTTGTTTCTATCTATCGTTTAATGGTTTTGCACGAGAGTCATCGCTTGTCATAACGAATCTCGTATTCCAGTTCTTTGCTTGAAAGAGTGCTGTCTTCACAGAAGCGAGGCTACCTCCACAGCTAATTGAAAAATGCGACTTATCGGGGTGAGAAGAAAGGATTTGAAAATATAGCTTTGGATTAAATATGAAATGAGATAAGCTATTAATTCAAGTAATTTATATAAATACTCTGTGCAAGCACTAATTTAAAATCCACGTGGTTACAAAAATAACTCCCTATTTGGTAATCATTTCTCCTTTATATATACACACACACATACATATATATTAATTGATCTTTGTTTAACTATTATACTACATTCAAAGTTTAAAAAGGTCTTGTCCAAAAAAGTCTGCCAAATAAGTTACGCCATGGCATCTTTGAAAAAAGTATGTAAGACAATATATTGTGTAGTGATTTTATAGAGTGCCACACACATCCAGTTTCTCCATCACATACCTGTCAATCTATAAATAAAATATAGTTCTACTTATTTTTGGCACCGCCTCTTACTACCTGTTTGTGTTATATGCCTATATACTACTTACCCAAATTTGTTAGGCATTAAGGTAGTTGAATTTAGAGGAAGTGTACCCGCATTTGTGTAAAGGAAGAGTGGAAAACTACTTAGGGAGACCACCCTAAATACACCTGGCCTTGATCGAACCCCTATCTCCAACAGTCTAATTTATTTCGAGAATAGCACCTTAGACCACATGCCCACTGAAGCAGGTAAATCCTCACTAATCTTCATATTACACCCGATTTGTGTTTTTAAATAACCAAAGGCCTATAGCTAAAGAGTAGTAAAATGTTTTCTAAAAACTACTATCTTAATTGAAAATAGGCCCTATGTAGTTACGAAGTAGATAAAATCCTCAACTGAATAAATTTCTATTTTATTTTACATGAAGCAAAATTAGCAACTAAATAATTAATGATTGCAAGAAAATCATTCTGATGAAGTTATTTTAAATAATTTCTTATGAAGGATTGGTTTTCACCAATAAAGTATTTTTTTTAAGTAAATTAATAAATGTTGCATGTAATGCAACTATTAAAAGTAGTTTGGTTAGGTAAGTTATAACTAATTCAGTTAAGGAAAGCATATTTTATTTGTATCTCTTTTAGAATTTGCAATAATATTAGTTCTAAATAACAGTATTGTATAAACTCTCCTTTTTGGTTATAAATAATATTATCAATTTAAAAGTACATGTTTACTTTGTAGTAAGACTTGTAGAAGGTCATGGAGGAAACTTCTGTTATTTCTGTTGAGTACAACTCCTTCAGTTGTTTCTTGAAAAAATGTTGGATGTCCCACAAAGGGGCGTGATGGTGGACCTCGATGACCCAATTTGTGCCAAGGTCAAAACTACTTGTTTTATGTTGGTTATATGGATTCAAAAACAAATAAGCTAATATGTGTGTAATCACTCTTGCGAGGTGAACCATAGGAAAATTGAACTTTCTTAATATACTTTAATTAGCTTTCAGACCAAGTTCCCTAAGGACTGGTTTTCCATCCTCACTCCATTGAAGTGTGTAACCTTAAAGTTCACCAATCTTATACATCTCTTTTCCAAACAAATGTTTTCCGTTGCATCTTACTAACCATTTGTGCTATGCACATATGCACTGATTATGCTAGTGTTCAGGATAAGGAAGGTTGGACTTAGAAGTAGTGTATCTGCATTTGCATGAAGGGAAAGAGGAAAACTATTTTATAAAAACAACTTTCAGAACACCTGATTGAAATTCAAACCTGGATTTCTCTGCCATTGCGTGTCCAGTCTACTGCGGTGTGCCGCTTATACCATTTGACCACCGAAAAATGTATGTAAACCATTTGTCAAAATCGGGTGTATGTCATACTAATGCACACGATGAATACTTGCCGTTTCAAACTTCACTACATTATGCAGACCTGGATTTCAAGATGTTCCTAGCACTATTTTTACTATAATTTCTGGAATAACTTTAAGTATTCATCCATAAACAACGTAAAACTTTTTCTTAAATCATCCATGTAGACATTTATTCCCCCCATTTTTCCTAACAGTATTATGTGGTTTACAGATTACCCCTAGTGAAGCAACAACTGAATAATTAGTATCAAATGACTTCGCTTGTATACCCACTAGAAAACATGACAGTAACATCCATTACTAAACAATCATGACACCAAGATAATTGGAAATCTTGACACCTTATCTCAATCTTTGTCTGTACTTCATTCACGGTAGGAATTACTCTTTGAAAGGTCTTTTTCCTACCAATATCCTACTATATAATAGATTTCTAGTAGGGAAGAAGGCTTTTCAGAAAAAAATTCCTACGTTGAACCGACCTTACACATTGAACTAAGGGAACGAAGATTAATTTCCATCAAAACCGATGAATTTAGTCCCCCTGCCAGTGATGAATTAACAGCCGAGTGGCATTTTTTGTAAGTTAGTTTGTAAATAATATGTTTATATAATTAGTCAGTTTACCCCATTTTGTTTGATAAACACAGCCTTGGCATTTTCTTCTTCTATTAATGGCATCACATCTCAAAATATTCTTTTTAAATGATAAGAGACTTATATTAGTCTTATTAATATAGTGTAACGAAGGGTGCACATGACCTGGGAGGGTCACAGGCCATTCACACGTGGACGTGTGAAACACGAGTTCTTTTAGAGATATTGGGGTATGCTGCCAACCAAACACGAATGAAAATGCCCACGGAATATTCAAAGCTTTAATTATTAAAATTACCACTTAAATACCCACACTGATTAACTGTATATCTAAATTAATTATAGCTAAACAAGTAAATAAGTAAAACAAAAAGAGCCTTAATCAAGTTTGTAACTTAATAAACTAATAGAGTACACAGATATGTAAGTGAATTGAATAAACAAATTAACAACTATAAAACACCTAATAACTATTCAAAGATTTAAAAACAGTCACAAAAATGTTCATTAACACAGTGTCCATAATAACAACAAATGTCACTTGTCTCACACACACTTGTCTCACACACGATACACGGCGGCGACCCGCTATACACAAACGCCGGACTCCCTGGTCCACTCCTGTGCCGTACATACTACACCGGCACGCACCACATGAACACTGGACTCGCTGGTCCACACACTCACACTGGGAACACCCGGACTCATCAGTCGCGAACCAAGAACCGAGTCTCTGGCTACCGCTGAGGGCGTATATATAGGGGTGGTGACAGCTAAGGGTCTGGAATCCTCCATTTCTAGAGTAAAAAAGGATCCAGACACCTCCAGACATGTCTCCGCCCCCCTCTCCCCCACCCCCCTCATCCCCTCTAATCCCCCCAGTCAAGTGAGAAGGTCGCTGCCTACCTGTTAGACAAGGAGGGAGACAAAGAGAACAAGGAGCGCAGCCAGGGCAAACAACGAGAGCACGCTGGTCCCGCTGTTAGACACTAATCTTGTTACAATAGCATTGAAAAACAAAGCATTTAAATAGATACAAATTTCTGACATTTTATAGCAATTATTTTACAAGTGAGATTTAAAATAATTAAGATAGTTATAGTTATTATTTGTGACAGTTCCTAAATGATTCTTTTGAATGGGTACTCAAGAGTTGTCAGCAGCTCATAAGACAGCATGCCAAACAAAATGAAGTCCTCATGGTGTGTGTCTATAAACAAAGACGAAACAAAAACGAGTTATTTAAATTAATTTCATGCATAGTTATTGCAATAGCTAAGCTATAAGGTTCTTCTTTCACTTATTCATACATCAAGACATGTGATATTCAGCTGATACTTTTAATATATACTAACAATAGGCTCTACCTACAAAATATATAAATTGTTATCAAAGTCGACCGCAAATAAAATATTTGAATTTTAAGTTCGTCCGGCCAAAATCCTGTTACAAATAGTCCTCCTACCTGCAATCGTATCTCATAAAATGTATAAAATACATATTTAAGGCCTAATGTGTGAAGCTTGCTGATAAAATTAAAACTACAGAGTAATCTTAAACCAATAAATTGTGTTAAATACTACTTACAAAGAATTGTTTTTTAGGTTTAGTAGAAATGCAGTTAAGCCCTAATTGATTTACCATGAGAAATATATACTGATATTGTGCTACTACAATATAATTGTAACAACAATAACCAGGGTTGTCGACTCGGTAGGCTATACCTTCGACTCTTAACGCCTATAGCTTTCTTCTGTCTTGACTCAGACTCCTCCATCATTGGCAAATGTATATAATATTAATTAGCAGGTAATAAGGAATCTACTATATAGTAAAATAATTTATTTCTAATTAATATATGTTAGAATTTTAAAATACTAAATACTAAAATGATAACACAGGAAATTTCATCACCACCACATGAATCATTAGGCTACTTAGGTGCATAGAACATAAAATATATTTTTTTTATTATAATTTCTGAAAAAGAAAACTTTTCTACATTTCTATTAAAGTAAATATGCATTTAACTGTGTATTTAATAATAATTAGAAATAGTTTTTAACAGAAAAAGAGGTTATAGACCTACCTTGAAACCAAAGAATATAAAAATTTAAGACTAACAGAACATTCATTACCATTTCTCCTATTTATGTTTTACAAATTTTTATTTTGAATCAGAGTCAGTACGGTACCTTTCTACCAACTCCAACACTGACAATAACTACTGTATATAATAATTAATTGCTGTTCCTAAGTTAACATCAAAGTACTGTGAATATTTAGTGGAGAAAACATTTTTGCTATCTTATGGTTCAAATTTTATGCTAAGATATTATTAATCTCAGGAAGCTTACTTGTTAAATTCTCTATTAACTTTGGTCCACTGGGTTCTGAACAGGAATGTGGTTGCAGTACCTATATGCAACCTCAAATACTTTGAAGGTGGAAGGTGGAAGGTGGAACCACAGACTTCGATGTTTTTAAGTATTCTACCGTAATCAACAAGTCCTTATGGCTTAGATAATTTTGTTTAAAAAGATGAGTTATTTCTGATTGCACCCCTTTAGTTTTTTATATTGTCAGAGACGATTTTCTTTTTGATAGTAGGTCTAGTTGACTGTTGATCATGTTCAAATCTTGTCGACTTGCTAACTCAAGTTTCAGTTTATTTGTTTTAAATATTGTGTCCTTTAGAATGCCGGACGGGTCCTATTGTTTCTTGTTCTTCAAATATTGTGATTACGTACAGAAATCTCTGTTGAGATATATATATATATATATATATAAATGCCTCCGACGTGGATAGCGTAGATAAATTATAATGTCTTAATAATGAACTTATAATATTCCACAAGTTCCTTTAATATATATATTTAAATCAGAATTTGTCATGACGCCTTGCACGGCGTGAGCATCAGCTCAGTTTATGGATGGCTAGCCCCAGGTTGTCGGTTTGTTTATCTTTTTCCAATTCAAGTGATAGATACCAGTGTTTTAGGTTGGTCAAGTAATCACGTTTCATGTGTAGTATCAGCTACGGTGCGCAACCCATGGAACTACACTAGAGTCATAGTGGGGTCCGCGCAAATATTACTCTTTAACTCTTACCTTTCAATCTATTTCTAGTTTTTGTGTTCTAAAGGCTCATGCCTTTAGAATTTTATGTACTATGAAATGCCCTGGCAGTACCAAAGGGGAATGTGACCAGCCATAGTACTTTTGATGACACCTGTTTCTTAGCCATCTACTGCTGTTATTAACAGCCAGTTATCCTAAGTGTTTAATGGATAATATGTTGAAGGCCCCATCAAGCACAGCCTGGTTTAAAGTTACATGTATTCCTTGTCATATATTTTTCTAGTAGTAATTATTAGATTGTTCTACTTTATAGAATTTACTTATCCCTGCGGCTTGGCGACTACGCAGCCCGAGTAGCCACAGTCTGATTGGATCAAAACCCTTAATCGTTAATTCTACATTATTGTAAACCATTGCTAACTTAACTATTGTTTGTTATATCAATAAATATTTATGTTTTTTCAATCTTTGTTCTTATCATTTATATAATATGTGTAATGGTACTAATTGTGCCTAGTCTAGGTCTACCTGTAGCCCCTTAAGCGCAGTTAAAAGGGTTACAAATTTATAAGTTTCACTATACTCACAAGAAAACGGTGAATCCAATGATACTCTAAATGTATGTATTTGAAGTTATTTTATTTTTAGAGCATTTAGAAAACTCAATAAAACCCAAGTCCAAGCCTAGACCTTTGAGCCATGCTACCTCATGATATGATGCTATCTTATACTATGAAAGTCAAATAGTTTATTTTGTAAATATTAATTGAGATATTAATTTATCATTGAATAGAATGGACACGAGGTAAGGTCAAATCAGCTGTCTAATTACCACAAGGAAGGTTAGGTTAAGCTTATAATATAAATAAATTTATTAATAAGCTTGAGTGTAGTATCATGGGATTCCCCACATTTTATAAAAGCATAATGATAACATACATTTAATGATTCTCAGGTTTTATAGAGCAAAAAGTTTGTTTAAAAGGTTTGAATATTGGGTATCATCCCCGTTAATACTTTCACCAAATAATAGAAATGGCAGTTCCAATTTTTATATTTTGCATTCACATAAGGCAGACCTAAATCTTAACTTTAAATTGTATTAAACAAAAACTAATCTGCTCTTAGGCTAGGTTATCATTATTCTGTAGGTATAAGCAACTTTAGATTCACAGAAGAAGGAAAATGTAACATTTATTATTCTAAAACACCTTTTATGAGCATATACATTTTGATAAAAGTTTGTTGAAAAAGATTAGTTGGGGTTAACTTTATATTAATATAATTTATGAAACATTAGCAGGCCTTCATCAAACTATAGCCTAACAACCCGAAGGATTAGCTAGTTATAGAATAATATGACCTAGGCCTAGTAAAAGGTTTTATAACTTTTAAAATATAACCAAGACCTAGCTTAAGGTTTTATAACTTTTAAAATTAAATATATTGGAGGCAATAATAGTTAAGAAAGTATATTCCCTTAAAAATGATAGGCCTAGATTCTGTGTCTTTTCTTGTTATACCCCAACCACCCAGATTTATAATTACTTATATCTATCGTATAAATAGTAGTATTTTAGTCTTCATTGAAAATAATAGACAAGTGAACTCTATGAATTAGCTCAAGTTCACAAATAATTGAAAAATAGTATTAAAACATGAGAGCGCATGTTTGGAAAATTAATTTAAAATTAATTTTTGATTAATTAAAAGCAACCTCTTGAGTCAGTAAATTATTTTGAGATTGTGAAGTGAAAATATATTTTAATAAAAATATATGTATTATTCAACATTTCACCACCTGTTTGGGTTATTTGCACATATTAAATATGCTGATATATTATGGATGAGCAAGTGTATCAGAATTTGTGTTGAGGGAGAAATTACCTTAAGGGGAAAAAACACCCTCAAGTACATCTGACTGAGATTCAAACCTAAATCTCTGCCAATTTCTTTGAGCGAATTTATATATAAGAATATGCCACTAAGTAAAATCTAATTTTTCGATCAGTGAAATTTACTATTTTAAAAAAGAAAGGAGATAATAAAAACAAGTTAATCTCCATTAAAATAAAACCTTTAATGAGATGAATGCAACTTCTTCATTATTTAATGTCAGGTGCAAACTAAGAAGTTTAGATTATTATGTTTATTGATGTGTTAAATAATTATTTTACATTATACCAAAAGAATATTATTAGCCCCGCGTCTTACACTAATGTGTAAGGGTAGTGTGATTGTGAGATGAATTGGAGGAACTACAGTTTAACGTGGGATCCAAACCACGGTGGAGGACTGGCATTCCTCACATTCACAAGTTGTGATTAATACACGTCTTGTCAGAAGGTGAAGGAAGGGTTTGTCAATCAGATAAATCTGTGCCGGGACCAAGAATTTTACACTGGACTTCCAGCACAGAAGTCCGACACCTTACCCCTAGACCGCCAGGTCACCCAAAAGAATGTTTTTCTGGTGTATTTAGCATTAAAATCTTGCTCTGTGGATAGTTATATATTGTAGGCAGTGTTGAAAGGTCGCACACGCTCTGACTCGGACCATTCTACCATGAACTGGTAAAATAGATAATTATTGGAATTAAATGGTTCCTAGTGAAATTGATCTTTTAAGTTTAAATAAAATAGTCCACTGACCCATTCTTGGCAAGTATATTCATTTCACAATTTGCGAGACGACCGTTGACTCTAGCCAACCAATACTGACCATTTATGTAAAATGGCCTCATTTATTTTAAATCTAGATTTGAGTTTTCTGATAGTTTCTTTAAATTTTATCCTGTATAAATACAATGATCCTGATCGAGTATACTGAAGTTTTTTTGTTAATGTTCTTCCACTCGCCTTTCACTCAAATGTGGGTACATTTCCTCTAAATCAACCTTTCTCATCCTAGACTCATTAATATAATTAGTACATATGTGCATAACTTGAACAGGTGGTAAGACGCGGTGATAAAAATCTAAAATGTTTGCACACCCCCATTAAATACATGTTGGCCAGTTTCATGAAAACTGTAATCATCTGTTTTGAAATTCAATTCAATAATTCAAGGGATGACCAATGTTTCGAAAGTAACTTAAGTTTTATTGTGTTTATCTCTCAAACTCATCCAATTATTTAAGTACACGATTTGTATCATACTCATTTATATATAATTATTTTGCTATCACCTATTTAATATTTTTGACTCATATTTTATTGGTTAAGGAGTGGCTTTCAATTCTTTGTTATTCACCCCCCACCTGCTAAATGTTAGATGTATTAATTTCTGTCAAACATTAAAATTACAGGGATAGAATTGCAAACCTCAGCAAATTGTTAAGTTTGTGTCATTTATTTTGTGGTGACAGCAATGGGTGTGAAAGTTGAGTTTCATGTTGAGACAGTGCGGTATTTGTCTTTATGTATAAATTGTACATATTTCTTTATGCATTTTTTAAAATAAAAACTATTTTAACATACTGTATTAAATTTTGTTTCCTGTAACGCTTTTATTGTTTAAATGAACATTGTACATAATTTATGATTACAGTAAATTAGATACATTATTTATGATACTTTTGTAACATTATTTGAGCCCTTTTATTTTGTTCCGAAAGCAGAATTGAGAGAATTGATGCTGGAAACATTAAACTCTTATGGTATTAGGTCTGTTTTGCTGAACCTAATTTGTTTTGTAGTTGCGGGAGAGCTTTGGTGCCTAGATCACGGAAAATATAGCGGTGTTAGAGAATTTTTAAAACTGATCAGAAAATCGAAGAATTTTATTATTGATAAGGGCGTCCTTTTTGAGAGTCCTTCTTTCTTAGGTCTTATTTACCATTGTTGTCACGGTATCCAAACAAAAACAAAACTTGGAAGTTATAAAAAGGAATAATTTTAGTTAATTCAAATCTAGCGTCTCTGAAGTAGTAGAGGTAGTTTCCTCAACCTGTCGCTAGATTGCAGCTAAGTTACAATAGTGGAGTCCTGGAGAACCAATGAGAATTTAGTTGAGCATGTGTATTAGCATAGTTCTTATCATCAGGGGATGCAACATAACAAAGTTAATCGCAATACTCCGCAATCTATATGAATTAGGACGGAATATTTTTTAATTTGCACGGCAACAATCATATTACTACTGCCTCTCCACATTCCCATGCACACACAACAGTATCGCTTCCATTGCGCACACACCTCACTACATTTATATTCGCTGTGATATACATTTACCTATACTTCAACAAGAGCTACCTCCATGTAACACCATATAGACATTAAAGGTCCCCCATGTTGCCATTAGAGCTCCCCCCATGTAACACCATGTAGAAATTAGAGCTCCCCATGTAACACCATATAGACACTATAGCTCCCCCCATGTAACACCATGTAGACATTAGAACTCCCCATGTAACACCATATAGACACTATAGCTCCCCCCATGTAACACCATGTAGACATTAGAACTCCCCCATGTAACACCATGTAGACTTTATAACTACCTCCATGTAACACCATGTAGACATTTTAACTACTTCCATGTAACACCATGTAGATATTAGAGCTCCCCCATGTAATCCCATGTA
>CABEEJ010000439.1:0-24735 GCA_901482245.1 Timema douglasi
TTTTCTACACCGCAACGTTTATCCGCCGACTCACTCTTTAATGATACTCTTCTTAAAGATATAGAAGTTTGATAAATCTAATTTCATGTATCCATACGTCAGGAAGTGTGTGACATTAGATACGACACATACATTTTATTTCTGTTGAAAGTGTGAATATAACGATGTTAATATTCCCCAATTTTGCTGATAGCTAGGAAAAAGAGTTACTAGAATTACTTTCACGTATTCATTCGTCAAATTATGTGATCTGCACCACTTTTGATATGTAAAGATAAAACTTAAAATAGGTGTGTTACGAATGAGTTTAAGTTGATTTTAGGAGAAATGTACACACATGTGCATGAAGCGAGAATGAAAAAAAAAACATTCAGGAAAAACCACTCTCAGTACACCCGACCGGGATTCGAATCCCGATCTACCGTCATTGGCAGTATAGTCTATTGCCAGAGTGATGCCTTAGACCATGCGGTAACTGAAATGAGTAGCGTAACGTTAAATATATATTATTGAGAGTCAACTCTTATCTTTACAATAATAATAATAATAATAATAATAATATTTAGCACCGCGTCTTACTACCCGTTCGGAGTATACGCTTTAAGTACTAATTACGCTAATGGATTAGGAATTGGGAAGGTTGAATTAGCGTGGAGGTAAAGTGGAAACAATTTAGGAAAAACCACCCCCAGTTCACCCGACCGAGACTCGAACCTCGTTCTCCCCGCCCTCAGCAGTCGAGCTCAACACGACTAGCGCGTTAGCCAACTACGCCACCGAGGTGGGTCTTATCATTAAAAACAATGTTAAAATATATATGCTAATTTTGGCAATCATGATTGTTAATCATCGAGTGATATTAATTATTGATTAATAATTAAAGGGAATGATAATTTCTAGTTACCTACGTGAAATTTAAAACTTTTGTTACACGTCATTGACATAAAAACATTGACGACCTAATAAAACACTGCTAAAAATGGTGTAGCATTAGGTGAATTAATAACAATCAGTAAAATGACTAATAATACAACACATGCACTGCGAAGGTGTAGTTGTTTATTTCCACTGTTATGTTGTAAAATTTAGTTTAATGTACACTTGTGACATGAAATATATATGAATCAGGACTAAACTCTCATTATTACTCATTAATTTATATTATTTATTAATACATACAAATTACTTTCGAAAAATAAAAGCGATGTTTTAAAATTTGTAAAAAAAGAAGTTGAACTTGTTTCGAATAAATTATGCCATATTTGGAGGGGACAATATATAGTGGAATCTAGATGAGAAGGTGGCCTAGAACACATAAACCTTTTTCTCTTTCAATATCTTTAAGACAACAAAAATATTTAATTTTTATTATTTAATTAGCATGAATTCAACTTGAAAACTATGATGATTTCAATAATATGTAAAAAAAACAACCTCTAGGTGCTTCTGAAATTCTCCAGATACTTAGCTTTCTTTTTTTGCGGTTCTACTTTTACTTATGTTTTAATACGAGAAGAAATCTGGTAATCCGAAAATTATTTAATCCGAACAAGCCTCGGTGGTTATTTCGGATTAACAAAAGGTTCTACTACAGGTATATAAAAAGCTTCTGACGTGGGCAAAGACATAACGAACACCCTGTGATTTCGAAAATTGAATCGTATCTCGAATCTCGACTAAGTCAACATTACTTGGTCATCCAGGGACAGTTGCTCACTGTGTGTTGAACGCCTTTAAAACAGCAAAAACAACAATAATAATAATACCCGCTTCGGTGGCCTCGTTGTCTGATGCGCTACTCTCGTGTTGGACTAGACTGCCAATGATGGGGAAATCGAGGTTTGAATATCGGTCCATTGTACTGAGGGTGGTCCCAAATTGGGTTTTCACTCTCCCTCCCCGCAAATGCGAGTACACTTCATCTAAGTATAACTTATCCTAATCTATAAAACCATTAGCGTAATTAGTACATAAGTGTGTAATCCAAACGGGCAGTAAGACGTGGTGCTATAATAATAATAATAATAATAATAATAATAGTGTAACCCATTTTGTCGGTTTCATCTTCATTTATCCTTTCACCAGAGCTCAGGCGTGGGAGATTGACTTTAAACTGCACTTAACATAATGGTGGAGCCGGTTATGATAGAAGAAAGAGCTTAAGGCTTATCAATAACTCACGGAGACATATATGGGTGCTTGGTGCACATAAACATTCTAATTACAGTAAATCGTATAACCAATGGAACATTTTTTTAAATATTTCTAGTGTTCTTAATTTAAATTAGCTAAAAAAAATTTATATAAATATTTTGCACACATGTTGCTGATATCATATTAAAATTATGATTTTCATAAAAAGTTTATATAAATATTATCAATCCATGGATATAGAGCTCATCCTAAGTTTGAAATTTTCATAATAATATCCACATAATATTTTATATCTTTTTATCTGGGGTTGTCATCCTATATTTGCAAGTTTAAGTTTCATAAAAAATGTCTACATAATAATTTTTATCTTTGTCTCTAGGGTTGTCATCCTAAATTTGCAAGTTTCATAAAATCTGTCAATATAACTCTTTCTCATCCATGAGTCTGCAATCATCATTCTTGATTGGCAATTTTCATAAAAATGTCTATATACGTATTTTTTTATATATGTCTCGGTAATTATCGCAATAAAGCACCGAGTATGGCATGCATATGACAACACTGGTCGTTGCTGGCAGAAAATCAGCATACTCGTATATTCTCTCTCTCTCTCTCTCCATTCAAAGCACTCGAGCTTCACGTGGTTGAAGAGGTCAATCCCCTTTCATTTGTAAACGACTGACACAAGTGTTTTCTCGAGAACCGTAGGAAAAACTTCCTATATTTAAGACTGGGGGGTATATCAAAACCCCAACCGAGAATTTCCAATTCCGATATATTTAAAATAATAATATATAACTGAACAAGCCAAGCGTTTAAGGAGAAAGGGGGAAGGAAAATGACATCACGAGCGTGTCATCAGTCCACGCTAGTTTATATTCCACACGAGATGGCCCGAAGCGCTTGATGAGGATGACGTCACACGAGGATATTGTCCGCGGTTTCTCACCTGGTCCATATCAGTAGTGATAAAGTTGTCTCTTGGTTGTCATCGTTGTGAATGAAGATGAGAATCTAGTGTGGGGCGGTTAGTAAGATGTGGCTTGAAAAAAAAAGAACGTTTCTTGTAAATATAGATCTTAAAATCAATAAAAAATCAATAGTTTACCGTATTGTTTAAAACAGAGGTGGGCAACACATTTTATTAAATGTATCCACAAGTGTGGCGAATTTCACTTCTCATTCGCCACACCGTATATAAATTGAGAAATCATCTAGCTCAATCGAACATTTAAAACAACACACACTGTTTATTAAAACATGTTTGTTATAACTTATAGCTCATATTTTAAATTAACTGCCTCAGACGCAAATGATGAAAGCTGTTCAGATTGAAAATGGAATACAATTTAATGCGAAATTGGACAATCATTTTGTTTGACATGGTGCAGAAACATCTGATGAATATATGAAATCAATGCACATGCAGAATTCTACCAATGATATGCAGGATATATAATACAAGTATACGCTGTCAGGAAAAAGTTTATTTTACTGTGAGAGCTGGCGAACGCAAATTCGCCACACTTTTATGGCCAATTTGCCACTTGTGGAAATTGGTGACAGGGTTTCCCACCCTTGACGGTCTACGTTTATACTCATGAATATAGGAAAAACGAAATTTTGAGATACTACATAATGATTTTATTTTATGAAAAATATACCTATATATTATTAAAAATAATCCTCTAATTACCTGCATCAGTGGTTGCATGGTCTAAGGCGTCACTATCGCGATATATTTGATTGATTGTGAAGTAGAGATCGGGGTTCGGATCCCGGTTGGTGTACTTCAAGTGATTTATACAAAAAACAGTTTTCAGCTCTCCCTCACAAAAATGCAGTGACATTTCTTATAAATTCTGATCGAGATCTAATTTATACCTCTATATATATGTATATATACTTATATTTATACATATAATATTTACATATGGTACATGTAATGTCTCATTTCAATCTCAATCTCATTTATATATAATATATAATGCATGTACCATTCTCAATCCAGCCCACCTAGCAGTTTCAATATATATTTAATCATAGTTAAACATGAGTATTTGTTAGCTGTGCAGTTAACATAATCACCCCATCCCCCTAAATCATAAGCGTTACTCAGACCCTCCACTCAACAAACACTTAATGTAACGAGGCAAACGAGTATTTTATAAATTTGATACATGAGAACCTTAATTTCAGTATTCATTGATTTTTTAAAACGATTTCTAAAGTATTCGCGGGTCGGGTGAACCCATTCCGTGGGTCGTAGTTTTGACGCACCTGGTCTAAGGTGTCTCTCTCGTGTTAGAGCGGGCTGCTGATGATGGGGAGATCAGGGTTTGAATACCGGTCGGGTTTACTCGGATGTATTTTTCCTAAATTGTTTACCACTCTCCTTCCACGCCAATACGGGTAGATTACCTATAAAATGCTTTATTCCTCATCCCTACCTCATTATAATAATGTTTCATACATATGTATAACTTGAACAGGTAGTAAGACGCGGTGATAAAAAAAACAACAACCACTTGTTGAGAAACTCCACCGCCAGGTTTCGTGACTCACGCCTGCTCTACTACATAATATGGCATCATACATGAAACACATTATGCATACTACCTGTGGTTCAACACCCGCAAGGAATAACAATAGAATAATTGCCAGGAGATATACACGTGTACACGAGGAAAATATAAACAAAAAAATAATACGAAATTACTTTTTTTTACTGTGCACGTTCTGTAGTGACTGAATTTATCAGCACACTACTTATAAACTAACGTAAATCTAATAATAATAGTAATAATAATAATATTTAGCACCACGTCTTACTACCCGTCCGGGTTATACGCTTTAAGTACAAATTACGCTAATGGATTAGGAATTGGGAAGGGTGAATTAGAGGAAGTGAACCTGCATTTGCGTGGAGGGAGAGTGGAAAACCATTTAAAAAAAAAAACACCCCCAGTTCCCCCGACCGAGATTCGAACCTCGATCTTCCCGTCCTTAACTTAAATCTAGAACAGAAAAAAAAACACCACTCAACCAATTCATCACTGTGAAAGGGGACACTCAATTTCGAGTTGAGTCTGAATCAAATCTTATACATAGAAAAATTTTCGAGTTGAATCCGAATCGAATCTTATGCTAGATTTATTTAATCGAATCAAATCCTAGTTAATCCCAAGCTTAAAAAAAATGGACCAGATAATCTATTTAAAGCATAGTTTAAGATCTGAATAACTTATTTAAGGTTTATTATGATAATGTTTCAAATCAAATCTTTGTTGAATATGTTACTATGTTAAGTTTCAGAATACAATCCATTGATACATGTTAATAAACATTTTAGACATATATTAGGTTTATTAAAAAATTTAAAAAATAGTGGAAAATTAAAAAAAGATCAAATCACTTTTTTTAATCGCAGTGTAAATGTTAACTAATATCTAGTAATAGGTTGGCTTAGCTATTTTAAGAAAACCCAATATATTTACTGTCACAAATAATTTTGCCCCATGTCATTATTTTACGGCCTGGAATTTTTAAGTTAATTTTTCTCTTCATTCTAACATGCAAATGGTTTCGGATCTGATTATATTAATTTGTTAAGTGACTATGAATAATTAGAGATTACAATTTTAACTGAACACATCGAGTTTGAATCTTAAGATTTATTTAGATTCGAAATTTTGAATCGAATACAAATATCTTAATATTAAAATTCAAAATTTCGAATAAAATCCGAATCTCACAATGCTAAGATTCGAAATTTCTAAGTTTCGCAAAGGCTTAATAAATTATACGAGTAAGTAAAAATTAACAGCTTGGAAATATTTTGAATAAGGTTATCTATAATTAATTAAATAACTGTATAAAATAGGTTCAATGTAAATGAAACTTCAATAAGCCCGTTTTATAGGAATATTTATATTTAGGATAATATATTTCAACGTCACATTATAAACACTATAATATTATACTGATGCACATGGTCTATTTTAAAAATATATTTCAGATTAATTTGCAATCAAATTTAAAGTGAAAATTAGTCTTACCTGCTTAAGAACGCCCACAATATAGTAAAAACTCAACAGTTAATTAATAAATGATGAATAATCTAATCAAAACATGTGTGTTTGGTGAGATAATTACAAAACTGTCGTGATAATTATTCTTTGAACAACCAAATTTAATAAAAATTGACGAATGGCAGGATTGTAAACGTATAAATCTATTTCTATTTGTGCGCATAATTATTTTTTATGAATAATTTATAAACATGTTAACAAATAATATATCTTGCTAATTATTAACAACACCATAGTTGGTCGACCAGAGAATAAGACCAGACATTTATGGTGTGACAGCAGCCGTCGACCGCAAAATATGAATCCACTAGTTAATGTAGCTAATGATTCATGGCCACTGCTGTAAGCAGACACAATGGCCGGGTTAATTACGGGGGGTGGGGGGGACGCGAGGAAGGTGAAATGAGCATTTACCTGACGACGAACGCAATTAACCAAGGAACAACACGGGGGGGTCACGACATCACCTGTGGCTGACCTTTAGTGGGGGAAGGGAGGAGAGAAAGGGTATCTTAGGGAAGTGCGTAGGGGGCGGGGGAAAGATTTTCTAGTTACAATCCTGGGGAAAAGAAAGATGATATGTACGCACGCAATACTTTCAGACTTTGAATATAAAGAGAGAAACCCATTGCACCTGGGTTTTTCTAATTACTATTTTAACAGCCACTTAAAGCAATTGGGTTGACAGCGACTGGCATTTTAATTATAATGAACTCCAAATTACTAATTGGGCTTTTTTTTTAAGAATATTTATCCGTTATGGTGATGGCGAGCGGGATTTAAGCCCTCAATCTTGAAATATTCTGGAATATCGGAGACATGGAGGTCTAAGTTAAAATCTAGGCCGGGTATACTGATTCCGCCCCCCCACTATATTAGCGTAATTTTGTGTATAGCACAGACGAGTAATTAATTAGATGCGACCCGCTTCGGTGGCTCCATGGTCTAACGTGCTACTCTAGTATTGGACTAGACTGATGAAGGCGGGAAGATCGGGGTTCGAGCCTAGTCGGGCGAACTGAGGGTGTTCTTAAATGATTTTCCACTCTCTTTCCACGTAAATGTGGGATACATTTACTCTGAATTAAACCCTCCTAATCACTAACACATTAATGTAATTTGTACATAGACCTATAACCCGAAAGGGTAGTAAGATGCGGTGCTAAAAAAAATATAATTAAATGCGAGGCAGAGAGTTTTTTTGTTGCCATTTTAAAAGCTTACTAAATGAATTTCACTTACCTAAGCTTATTAATTCTCCAAAACATGTATTTGGTAGGCGCCCATTTTGACAGATGCTGCACAGTTTGATAACCGTAAGATAAACAGAATATTTGGTAAATATTTTCTACTCTATTTATATAGCCCGTCTATAAAAATATCTTTTTATGACGAACCGACTATACACACATACAATTTACTCTATGGCTCAAATACTGGGTGTGTAGAATTAGTTGTGCTGTTATGACCCTGTTTTTAAAAAGTGCACACTAAATCCCATAATAATAATTCTAGTTTTAATATCTTACTGGCTTAAAACTCATCAATATATTTCTTGACTTTTAATATACTCGGTGAATGGTACTTTACCTTATACCAAGTAATAGTTCTCTGTTATTAGAGGTATACTTTAAGAATCAAAGAGAACCAATTAGTGGGTACTTAAAATTTTTTTTCAAATCTCAGCTCTGCAGTGTAGTCAATAATACAGCACAAGTGCCCACAGGCGCCAAGGGTGAATTTGTAAGTATCCTCATTAGCATAATTGAACAAGATTCAATTCTAGCTTGAATGTAGAGGTCCCCGTTTGTGATAATAACGACTTTATACGTGCTGTAGACAGAATATTCTGTCAGGGAATATATTCATTTAGATTGCAACGCCTCAAGGGGACAGAAAATGTCATAGCATTAATTATCATTACAGAACATTTTGCTTTACAACATACTACAATTTATAAAGGAGAAAAAAAAGAGTTGATTTACATTAAGGGTATTTTAACACCTTAGCTTAGGTTTTAAATTATAACCACATACATATTAAATATATTATTTACATTTTAATTTCAAACACGAAGTAAAACATCCATGCTATAAAACAACATAAAACATTCTATTAAAACGTGTAACAGGATTTATGGAGGAAAAAACACTAACAAAATAAAACACTTGAAAGCTTTAAAATAACACCCAATTCAGAGATTAAACGATTTAATCTTGGTAAAAGCCTTTCTCGACCATCCGCGCAAGCCTATAATATGATACTTGTGTTTTATTATATAGTTATTCTCTCTCTCACACACACACAAAACCAATACAAATTATCAAGATTCTATATTGTACATATATTAGTGATCTTTTAAGAGACCTTAATAGTAGCTCATTTTAAACTACAATAACAGTTTAAATAAATGTACTTTGGGGTAAGCTATTAAAATTACTATCTCTTTGTGAACTAATTTATTACTTCAAAAAATAATATACAGGGTAGGGCAGAAAGTGTTGACACATTTAATAACACTCACTATATCTTTACTATTTTATCTACTAAATGCTTCAAATTACACTTAAATTAACAAAACAGATTCTCTACATGCCCTTGAATCATCACTTTGCGTAATGTCTATTGTCAAATTGCTTCAACTTGCACCCCCCAATTCTTCCTTTGTGTTCCCGAATGGTTTTTGGACGAGTCTCGTAAACATGACTCTCTAACATGCCCCACGAGACAAGTCAGGAGCTGTTATGAACGTGGGTGCCAGACAATATCCTCAAATTGTGAAACAAGGTGTCCAGAAAACATTTTGTGAATGCACCTCTCTTGATGTTTGGTCTGTGTGGGTCGTTTCTCCATTTTGTTGGACTCTCATGTTGTGTGTATTCATGACCTTACGTTGCAGTTCAGGAGTCAGACAGGTCGAACAAACATCAACGGAGGTGCTTCATACAATGTTTCCTGTACACCTCGGTTAACGATTTAGGATATTGCATGGCCACCCCGTCCACCAGAGTTAACAGCTCAGGATCTTTATTGTGGGGCATGTTAAAGAGTCATGTTTACGCGACTCATTCTAAAAACAATTCAGGAATTTAAAGAAAGAAAGATTATTATTAGCACCGCGTCTTACTACCCGTTCGGGCTATACGCACTTACGCTAATCTGTAATGGTAGGGTGATTGTGAGATGAAATGGAGGACCTACAGTTTAACGTGGAATCTGAACCACGGTGGAGGCCTGGCATTCCTCACATTCACAAGATGTCTTGTCAGAGGTGAAGGAAGGGTTTGGTAATCAGATAAATCTTTGCCGGGACCGAGGATTGAACCCCGGCCGCCAGCATATAAGTCTGACACCTTACCCCTAGACCACCAGGTCACCAAAGAAAGAAAGAAATGTGGTGGAAGATGAAGCCATTCAACCAGAGACATTGCGCAAAGTCATGGGCATCTTAATGACATTAGTTTAACAAAATGAATAATTCAAGGGTATGTAGACAATTGTCAATATTTTGTTCATATTTTAATTTGAAGAATCTAGTAGTTAAAATAGTAAAACTTTCTGCCACACCCTGTATATACATAAAATCTCAGTACATGTTAATATCATCATTTGTGATAAGAACTACCTTTTGATATGTATACCGGTATTCTATATTCCAAACCATGTATTATATAGCTGCCACTTTTCTACAGCTGTACGATAATTTAGTACATGTTGACCAATCTAAATTTAGTTTATAAATTCGCTAAGATATTCTTCGTTTGTTAATACTACTATAGTTGAAGTTTCATATAAGAACTATGGAAGTAATAACTTTTATTGTACACCTTATATAAACCATGTACAGGTAAATTTCGAACAGATTTGTTTGATCGAAACGTTAACAAAATGCTGCGCATTACGATATACAGCCTCGTCTATGGTTATACATAATCAATGTACTTACGATAGACGTTCTTCATAAAAAAAAGATATCTCCTTCTATAATTTCCAAACGTCCATGAAGGGTCATTAACTTACCTGTGAAAGAAGAAACAAAAGACGCATGTTAATGCCATGTTCGTACATAGTCCAGGAAACACTGACAAGGAGGTAATAAACCATGAGGAGGTGTGACCTACAATCGCCGACAGCTGGCGCCAACGTTTCAACATTTTTATCGAACACTGTCAACATGACGGAAATGGTTCTTTTAAGCCCCTCCTTTGGAGAAAAAAATAAAATAAAAATTGGAAAGGATGTTTATAAAGGATTAAGTATTAGTGTTGAGTTAAGGTATTAAAGGCGAGCGTGCGTTGTACCATAATTCTTTTTTTCTTAATCATTTTATTTAGATGGCTAATATATTATGAAAGTCAGCGATTTGAAACCTGTGCCATCAAGATTCACACTAAAATTGCTTACCAATGGAAATAGGGGAATGCGTGAGGGCGGTTTGCCCTGACAATCCCGCCCACGTTACGAGATCAAATAAAGCGATCGTCACCAACAAAGCTCCAGCCGTATCTCCAAAGAAGAGCAATTAAGAAATTAGAGATTATTAAACAATGACAAAAAAAATAGCTTTATATCTCTCACAGTTATCACAATCCATCATACTTAACTTATGCATACATGAAATTAGACCTAGTGGATTTTTAGCTGTCGAAAAAGGTTAGTCAATCTTTTGGCGACCACACTTAAATATTTAAGGAAGTTTCTTACCCGTGACGTCACGGCCGGTCAATATGGGATTTCCCATGTTAGTGAATTTACGTTTTACTCGGCGAGTTTTAAATATATGTCTAAACAAAAACCATAAATAATTATAAAAATATTCCTACAATTTCAAAAAAAAATTATCTTTAAGAAGTTTTTTGTAAACGTATTTTTTTATTGAATCCTCTACAACTTAAGCTATTATGGAAATGTCCTGTAGGAGTCTTCCTGCCAGGATGTAGATTAAAAAAGTCCGTGGTAGGATATGTCAATCTAGAATAGGAAACAAGAAAAAGTTACAATTAAAAAGCAAGTCAGTGTTTTTCAAGGCGCAAATATTAAAGTGATTGTGTAAACTTGTCAGAGGAAGAGGGAAAGGGTTATCAGCACATAGACAAGAGCCCTTTCAGGATGAACTTCTAATTTTCTTCCCTCTCTTTTTGTACATTGGCGTCTTAGGCTGGTTGCACACCAACAAGTCCAGAGTCGAGTCTCGTGGAGTTAAGTCCAATCTAACTCTAGAGTCAAGACCTTTCACACTAGTGAGTCGAGCCATTGAGTCAACCAGTTTGATAAAAGAGCACGTGAAAGATGGATGTAGTCCTAGCGGTTTCTATAAATACAATCGTACGGAGGCGCCGGCGTTGAAGTTTAGGAAGACGTCACTTAATGTGGTTTTACCCACGTAATGTGAAACGACGGACCTTTGGTAGTTTTTCAAATTTGTTTCCAAATATCGGAAACTTCATTTCTATCCCAATGTTTGGGATGGGATGGGCTATAGATCGAAGGATTCTCTTGAACGAGAACAATGATGGATTCAATGTCCATGCTGTCAGCCTTGGAAAGCATGTAGAAATAATACACTTGACTCGGCTGGACTGACGAAACCTGTAATCTGCCGCATCATGGACCTTTTACTCGGGGTGATGCGACTCGTCGGTCTGAAATGTATTGGTCCTCCTCCAACGTGCTATCAAATACAATATGTACTTGTCTCAAATGGTTAGTCAGACTCGATTCGGGACTCGGTGTGTAACCAGCCAAGTGTGATAGTGCCTAGATCGCTTAGGTGCGTCAAGTTAAGATGCAACCCGCCTCACACAAAAAAGCTTCGAAGTATACAAGTAGACAACGTCGGTAAATATTAAAATTCCTTGTGGGAATAATCCCAGATTTTTCTTGACCAATAAAATTCCGTAGCACAACTTCCTTCGTAAGGGCCGTCAGTCCCATGTCAATTGTGGCATGTGACATATCCCTGGTAGGTCTAGGCTCGGATACAAAATATTGACTAAAAATAAATCTTTTGAAATTTTCACTAACAACATTATTAAAAGAAAAGACACACACAATCATTAGAATTTAAACTATTAAGCTTTCAATCACAATCTTAATACTAGTTTTTATTATTATTAGCACCGCGTCTTACTACCCGTTCGGGTTGTACACACGCTAATGTGTAATGGTAGGGTGATTGTGAGATGAAATGAGAGGACCTACAGTTTAACGTGGAATCCGAACCACGGTGGAGGCCTGGCATTCCCCACACTCCTTTAGGTAAAGAAATTCACAAAGAAAATCTAATAGGATTTTAAACTTTTTTTTTTATACACGCGTCTTACTACCTGACCGAGTGATCTACAAATTTAAGAGAATAATTTAGGTATGAGGAAGGTAGAGTTGAAAGAAAATGCACAAGCATTTGCTTGGAGAGAGAATGATAACGCACTGAGACAAAAATTAGCTCAGTCCAATCGAAAGGGATTCGATCACCCAACCTTCCAGCAACCACCAAATCAGAATATACAAAACCATCAATTATTAGGATATATTTAATTATGCCCGTCCCTAATCTAGCGTTCAAAAAAAAATTTCATTCTTAATCTTACGCAACCAATGACTCACAATATTCTTAATTTCATGTTTTTTTTCTTTTATTAGTGCTTATAGTTTCTTTTTTGTGTTTATGAGTCCATACTAGGGTTGTCCCGATTTTTAATTTTTTTGTTGTTATCTTTTACCCTGCAATCGCTGATGTATAAGGACTATTAGCATTATTTTTGTCAGGCTGGCATGCGCAAGTATAACACAATTCGGTAAAGTTCCGTCTATTCTATAAGTTTAGTGATTACAATCTATTATATTTGTATTTCTACGTCATTGCGTCATTGTGAGAGTGTAAGTTAAAATGCAGGAATATGTTTGTTTGTGGATCTGAAATTTATTAATATATTTGATTAATCAACTTATAACTATTGCTTGTCTTTTATTTTTACTATTACATTATTAATGCTGCTCTTTTCTTTATTTGTAATATGTAAAAGGCATTTGTTTTATGTGTCTTAAAAATTGAAATAAAATTGTGATACTTATATATTTTTTTTGTCCCTGTCTGGTAACCCTAGTTTAAACCAAAATAAAACAATAATCGTGATGAGCAGGGCCCGGATTTTATTGAAATGTTATCTTTTTATTGTTTCATTACAGCCAATGATAGTAAGTCATAGGTATGTAAACTTTGTTCATGATCCCCTTGTTGTAGACATATCTATTTTATAGGTAATTTTTTTGTATTTTATAATTTTGGATAATGCTTTATAGGTTTTAGACCCCTAAAATTTATTTTTTAGGCACTTATAGGAGTTTTTTTAGTCATTTTTAGTCATTTTTGAGCCATTTTAAGCATTCATGTTGATTAACTATATTTTTAATACAATCGATATTTTATAAATGCACAATTATTTCATCACAAAGCTGTCAGAGTGAGAAGATAATGTAGGAAATGAACTTTGTATCCTCTTTGTTTGGTTGTAAAATTCACATTCCTGGTGAGACTGCAATTAGGATGGAGAGGGTTGCGTTAGGAGGGGGTAGCTACTACTTCTCAACCAGATATTTGTAAATAAATATTATATTTGGCAGAATGCAAGAGTTTATTTGTTAAAGGAAATTTTCTAGTCTCCACTTATACAGTTCATGTTTGATTTAGGACTCTTTGTTCATATTTTAAGCTCTTAAAAAAAATTAGAGTAATTTTTATAGGACCTACAGGTCATTTTTTAATTACATTAAGGTAATCAAAATCTGGGTCCTGGTGATAATTAAAGCATTTTTCTTCATGTCATCTGCCCCTGTTTATGGAACATCAAACCCTATACCTCTAGAATTACTGAATTGAATATATAAAAGTGAAGGTGAGTTTTTGGATGCCCTCTGGTAAAATCTCACAGACACACGCACAGCGACGGTGACACACACATATACACACGCGCACACCTCAGTTTGCTCAACGTGACTTCAACTCACGACTCCCAAGATGCACCTTGCGCAGAGGAAGAAGGACCAAATATAAATACCTCGAGACACGGCTGTTAGCCCCTTCTTGCACTCGGCTTTACTAACTGTTGGTTCTCTTTCGCTCCACTTCAAATTGTTTGTACAGTGTATGAACTCTACGCCATCTAATGAAGGAGACAGTGTAAACGTATGAGAATTACATATTAAGTAGTTATTTAAAAAAAAGTAAGCAACTTGTCAAGATTTAATCAAGGTCATGAGCAGGTAGACACAATAATGAAAGTAATATTAGGTAAAGTAATATAAACGTAGGCCTATCCGGGTTTTGAGAGTACCTCCATTAATCCCGGAAGGGATCACCTGTTTTATAACCAGCCTACACAATATTGGTTGGGCACGTGCTCTAAGGCGTGGGGATAGCAATATGTTGGACTGATCATGACGGAAGTTCGAGGTTAAGCAATGAGGGTTGTTCTCCCCATTTTCTATCCACGCTTTTGTGGGTGTATTTCCTTTAAATACCCCCTGGTCCATACCCCATATATACTGTTAGGTAACCCCTGTACTAGCCTTTCTGAACTAAATAAAATAATGTTTTTGTGAGCCAGGTATTACTATCCGGTCAGGCTACGCGAATATTTAGGCCTAACATAATGATGGTTGAATTTAGAAATTCACCCGAATTTTTGTAGAAGGAAAGTAAAAATAATCACATGAGGAAAAAACCCTCAGTAAAACCGGCTGAGATTTGAATCCGGACCTTCCTTAAACTGCAATCAGAATCGATCAATGACTTGGTCTGTGTATTCACAGATTTGGTTGGTAAAATAATTAAATGTTTTGTTTTTGTACTTGACTAAAATGTGTTATCCATGGGTTATGTATACTCATATATCCTTCTGTAAAAACTTCAGATATTTACTAAATATATACTACACTGGATATCATCTCTGAGGGAACTGCATGGTTCTTTTGGGAAACAGGTTGACAAGTTGCGTAACGCCAAAAACTCCTTCTTACCCCGGTACATCACCTTTAGAATTAACTGAAAGCGAGGAAATTTGGCAACAGTTAACTGAGAGAGAGTTAAGGTAAAAATTTTCTATATAAATACTTCAGTTCTCTCAGCGATGATGTTGAGTGTAGATAGTGTATTTACTTAAGCTATGGAACCACTCCTATCCTAATTTTTGTTACTAATTCAGCAACATACATAATTATTATAAGCACTTTAAGGGATTTGAGGAACTTTTACATAATTATATATTGACAAAGTGTAGGGTAAAACTTTATAAATTGAGAAATGAAATTGGTAGAAACCATTTATTTTGTTTACAAGCTACGTGGAGCAAGAGTTTGAAAAAAACCCATGTTTTTTTAACTATGCCAATTAAGACAGAATTTCAGAGGAAATTTAATGATGGAGTTTCAAACTATTGAGATAAAATGTGTAGAAATTGGTTTTATTATATTTTTTTACTAACACACATTAATTTGAGTTTGATGAAAAGACCATGAAGTAAATTGATTGGAAATCCAATTATTTTAATTTTCTTTATTTAAACTGTTGTCCTAAAAGTGACACAGTTCAGTTTTAACAGGACGAACCTTATAGAAAATACTAGCATATATTTTTTGCGGCCAAAAGTGATAATATTTTACAATTTTATTGGTGTTGATATTTATCAAGAGTGACAGCTGCAGACATGGCCGTATTTACGTATTTGAGGGCCTCGGGGCGGCTTACAGTGTGGGAGGAGGGGGAGCTATAAACCTATGGATAAAAAAAGCATGTCTTACACCTTATCAGTTAATATGCATAAATACTAAATACGCTGATGAGTTTGAGATGAATAAGTGGGAATTTTGGGTAAGTGTACCACCCATTTGCAAGGGTGTTGAGGTTGAAAACCGTTTAGGATAAAAAAAAAACTCAGTACACCCGACCGGGATTCAAACCCCAATATACCCGTCATCGGTAGTCCAGTCTACTGTAAGAATGAAGCCTTAAATCATGTGGCCACCGAAGTGGGTTCAGGTAAATTACATCATAGCGTGTCTGGGGATAGTTAAAAATTAAGTTAAAATTAATAGTAACAAAGTAAAAGTAAATAAACTACATAAATACTTAATGAAAACGCTCATTATAATATAAACTTTCCTTGTTTTCTTTGCAGCAAACATGTCAATAATGTTTTTATAAAGTCCATTTAATGAATAATATCACTTCCCATGCTGAGTAAGGAAAGTTATGTTAGACGATCTTGGTGAAAGATTGTACGGAGCCATTTAATTTTTCAACTTCATTTAAAAAAAATACCTTTTCCCCAATATAGTTTGACATCATAAGTGCTACATATATTCTTAAAAGTATTTCAACATTGGACAAATATTGTTAATTAAGGCTTTCATAGAATAATATTTACTTCGAAAGAGTCTTTGTAGTCTTATTTCATGTCCACCATTAGTGCCGCTAACTTTATTAGTTCATTTCTTAAAGGATGGTTTGAGATCATTTTAGTATTCAGTGACCAGATTGATAACGTGGTGGCAGCAAGGGGCATTGCCTCCCGGAAAGAATTTTCCCCTGGAATAAGTTTTGCATCTCCGTGGCTACATCTCAAATCATATGATATTATCGAATATGAAGCTGAAAGATGCCTTTATCTCAAAACTCAAAACGACTTCAAGATACATTCAATTTTCTAAAATTTGCTGGAGAAGACCACTTTAAATAGCTTCTCGAGACATCTGTAAAAAAATAAAATCGGGTGAGAAGTATAGTAGGGCCATTTAAACTTCAAAAATGTTTAGGAGAAGACCAATCTAAATAGCTTGAATAAGATGCATGTTATTTTGAAGAATTTTCTTGCGAGGACCACTCCAAATAGTTTCTAAAAGCATTCAATTTTCAAAAATATCCAGGTGAGGATCATTACAAATATCATGTAAAAACATACCTTTTTTAAAAAAATTGCTTGAGAAAACTACTCCAAATATCTTATAGAGCCATCTAACTTTGGGGAAATATCAAAATGAAGGTCGCTCTAGATATTATATTTGAGGGACATCCAAATTTCATAAGAGGATCACCTTAAATGGTAGCTTTTAGAGGTGTCTTGATTAAAAAAAATAATCAAGGCGATCACTCCTCATAATAGCTTCTGGAAGCATTCAAATCTCAACAATATTTTTGGGAAGGCTACGCCAAATAGTTCATAAACATATTTTTTTTAAAATTGGAAGGAGAACCACTATAAATAGATTTTAAAAACATCTAATTTTCAAACCTTAATTGGGAAGGAGAGATTGGGGTGGGGTGGAAGGCAAGTCCATAAAAAACTTTTTTTTTTGGCTTGGCCTGCACTAAATGAATAAGGTTCCGCCACCAATGGATTGATATCTTCAGATAATATCTACAATAGAAAATACAATATATTTTGCAATGTGGTTTCAAGCCAGGCAGAGATTGAGTAACCAGATATTTGCATTGCAACAAATGATTGAGAAATGTATGGCAGTAAGGAAGAAAGTTTATTGTGCATTCGTTGAGTTCGAGAAAGCGTAAGATAGGGTGAATAGGATTATGTTATGGAATGTTCTTAGAGAGAATGGTGTGGATGCATGGTTAGTAAATGCAATTATGGCGGCGTATGATGGAAATAAAGCGTGCGTTAGGGGTGGATGGAGCTTTGAGCGAATGGTTTGACATTGAACAGGGTGTTTAACAAAGTTGTGTTATACATACATGGTTGTTTAATGTTTTCACGGATAAGTTTATGATGAAGGATGCTTGTGAGGACGTGGTTTGTGTACAAGTAGACAGTGCAAATGTGAGTGTGCTGTTATATGCAGATAATGCCATGAAAATTACTTGCAGAATGCATTAAACCGTTTGAATGTGGCTACATGCAGAGTTGATTTTCGTATAATCGAGTGACGAAGCAAATATATCAAAGTCGATTGTGTGGATCAAAAGGAAGTGGTAGGCCATGTAAGATGTGTCTAAATGCTATGCTATAGACGAATGTGTGAAAAAGAGAAAAATTAAGAATTTCAAGAATAAAAGAGCACGTATGACTCGGTGTATGGAAGTTGTTGAAGCGAAGGAAGTATGCAAGAATAGGGAAGTGTGGAGAAAGTTAGTGAGGATGGATTAAGTACGGAGTTGTGGTGTTTATTTTATAACTATATGCAAAGTTTCTTCCATAGCCCGTAATTTATTGTGGGGGTTTGTTGCCCCCCCCCTTAAATCTGGTACTGGGTTGCATATCACTTATATTGATGTCTGAATACGTGACCGTAGATCTAGTAACTTTTCTAGCTATTAGAAAATCTTCCATGTTCAGCTGACTAATAAAAACTAAGCTAATTTGCGGAAAATGTGATTTGAGAAGGCAATACAATGACACCAGTCTAAGAGGTAGATAGTTTGAATCCAAGCAATACTTAGCACAGTAATATAGTTTAATTTTGTTGTTGTTGTTGATGATGATGCAGAAAACAACAAATATTTACTGCCTCAATATGTAGCCCGCTATATAAATCTAACGTTTCTTCAAGTTAACTGTAGGCTAACATTGTGTTAGCAATAAAACCACATTAATCCAAAGAATTAGATGGAGTGGATCAAACCACACTTGGAACGGCGAGATTGTTTTCTCTTTGGAAAGAAGTAGCCATCATTACTCACGAATTGTTACACCGGCTGAATCAAGATAACCTATAGAGACAAATTAAACAAGGTTCACAAAAAAGACATGTATCTTGATGACCTTTCCTGAACCTAGATATCTTCAAAAGGTTGAAAAGTCAATACAATGGTTGAGAATCTGTTCAAAATTAACATACTTTCCCATGAAGAAATTGAGTTTTATTTTTCATGATTTTTTTAAGATGTAGAAATTACACATTGAGTTCAAACTGAATTTAAGAAATTCAAAATTGCTTAAGATATTAAAGTAAATACAGAAAGAATGGGTCCATTCAAGGTAGCTCCGTCCTTTTATGAAAGTTAAAAAGCTACTAAAAAACTGTTACACGTTCATCAATGCAGTTTAATATGTTTTAACTCTTTGACAAGAAATGTCACTTGATTAAACTAATCAAATATTCTCAAACTGTACACAAATTATCTGGTTTACGAACACGTTCTAGCAAATTTTAAACCTCCTTAAAATACCGTCAAATATCCTGAATGAATTATAGGCATCTAAGATTCCTTTTCTCTAGAGTGATGTGACCAGAACACATATTCATACCTTTAACAATGTGAAATATAAACGTTGTCTTGCAGTTTCTAATTGGTCAAATCAATGATTTATGATTCATGGCATTAAAGACACTGCAAATAGTTAGATGCAGCCGACACACAGCATCTCATTCGATTTTATGACTCAGACGAACGACCACATCCGGTGCATGAATTAAAGATTACAATAATGTATAGATCCTATTAGGATAATTTACGACTACAATGGGATATCTTTATTTTTAATTTAATGTGGCTAGTTTTAATTGAATGTGATATTAGTTGAGCCGGGGAGTTGAAGGGGGGTCCAGAACCTGTTGGTTAAGTGGCTGGTGCCAGAGTCTGACAGAGGATATTCCGTCTGATGGCAATAAGAGAGGTTTTTTTTAGTTTTCCACATTATTTTATACGTTTCTTTTTAGGAAGTGAAATTGGGATGGTTGGATGGTTTTTCATCATCTCTAGGGTAAAATTTTGATGATTGTATTTAGACTTTTTAGAATAATTTTAGAATGGTCCAAACAGGCGGTAGTCTATGACGTGCGTCAATATAAAATAACACTGGTATTCGACCCGACGTAGGTACCTATCAATTAAGTGTGTGATCATCATCTAAAGCACGACACAATCATCTATTGGAGGTATTCAACGTACACTTTCTAGACACGCATATCAGCATTATATCTACAAATTATTTTAAAGTATCCCGCTTTGGTGGCCTCATCGTCTAAGGCATCACACTTGCAACAGACTAGACTGCCGACAATAGAGAGATCGGGGTTCAAATCCTGGTCAGGCTTACTGAGGTGGGTTTTTCCTAAATGCTTTCCCCACTCTATCTTAGCAAATGCGGGTACATTTCTCAAAATTAAGCCTTCCTTATCCCTAACGCAGTAGCGTATAACCTAAAAGGGGAAGTAAGACGCGGTGCTAAAAAAAAGAAGATTAAAGCAGTACAAATACCTCATAATAAACATAAAACCCTTTGCGCCTATCTATTTGCTAATTGAATAAATGGACAAACCCGTATACAAATAATATTAGTTACAGTCCGGAAATGAAGCTGGTTCCTCCTAGACTTGTGGTTGAACACTTGGACTCATCTAACCACTCGGCCACGGATACGGGTTTGAAACACGGCGACATCAAATATCACAATAAGAGACCTAAGCCCTTAGAAACATTTGACGTCACACGATCACTTGTTTTATGTTCAGTCGAGTAAAATGCTAGCAGACGTTTTTCCTTATTACTCGAGCACGGATTTGAAAAGGAACTTCTGCACAATGAAAATTAACAATTTCATTCGCCCTACATTCTCTCATCGATCCATCCTCGGCGTACAACTCTCAGACTAATGAAGCGATTAACATAAAAGTTTTCCATCCGTGAATGGTTGAAGGAATACTGATAATATTTCTTATTTAATATTATTCTAGAAATATTGGTTTCTGTGCTTGATCTAATTTCTTAAATATAGCATAAGTCTTCAAGTTAGAATTTTTAATCTTTTGTTGGTTTTGTTATCTTAAAGATTTGAATATTCAATTTAATTAAACTAAGTCGTCTCACATTTGCATATACGAAACCAGTTAATGTTACAAAAATCTTCTCTTTAGATTACACCCTAAATGAAAATGTATTCCGTCATTTTCGTGAATGTTTGAGATGAAAACACCCCCATTACCCTATGCCAATTTTTTGTATGGATATGAATCATAAAAAAAAAAATCAAGCACATTTTACCTCTGCATTATATATGAAAGCATGAGCCAAAATCTTTGAGATCATATGCATTGTTATCTGTCAAACTGTTGATTGCTTATTCTGATAAAAAAAATCAAGCCCATTTTGGCATTGTGCTAAATATTAACGCATGAACCGAGACCTTTGAAACTTATGAATTCTATCTGTAATAATGGTAAACATCTTCAAATAAGAGGGGGAGGTGAGAGGAAGGTTAAAGTAAAAATTCAAAAGCTCTTTCCGAGATAAATAAAAACCTCAGCGTTAAAACTTTCGTCATAAGTTACCTTAGAAACTACCTCAGTTTCAAGATAATAATAATATTAGCACCACGTCTTACTACCCGTTCGGGTTATACGCTTTAAGTACTAATTACGCTAATGGATTAGGAATTGGGAAGGTTTAATTAGAGGAAGTGAACCCGCATTTGCGTGGAGGGAGAGCGGAAAACAATTTAGGAAAAACCACCCCCAGTTCACCCGACCAAGACTCGAACCTCGATCTCCCCGTCCTCAGCAGTCGAGCTCAACATGACTAGCGCGTTAGCTAACTACGCCACCGAGGCGGGTCTCTGTTTCAAGACTGTATTTTAAAGATATATTCACCTCTATTATTTAAAATAGCAATGAAGTAAGATATTGTAATTTTTTTTTCCCAGCATTATATGTTAAGAAGTCATTTTATACAGTCCAATTTTTATAGGAAGGGCCGTTTGAAAGATTATATATTTTTGCGGCCAAGATTGATAATATTTTATCATCTTATAATAATATTATTTTATAAGAACTGATTTTATCTATCAAAAAGGGTAGCTGTACGAGTATGACGCACAATACGTGAAAGTAGATCTAATAACTCTTCAAGCTCTCTAGTCTACACTACAGAAAATTGGACTTTACACAAGTAACTGTAATAAGTAACTTTACACAAGTAACAAAGTAACTGACCTTTTTAACTAATAATTACCATTGTGAGATGTCCACCTTTTGTAATTAATTGTTTTAAATAGTGTTATAACAACCAAAATACACCAACAAAGATGGCGGTATTATACAAAGAATCCTTATGGCATGAAATAAAATCGATTCAATTATTATTTCCACTTCTCAATATGGAACATAAATACGTACGATAATTAGTGCTCTTAACATTATCGAACAAATCAACACCATTGTTATATTATTTCCGAACACAAGGTGAACCGTTCCTTTGAATAAAGATACAATCAGGTGTTAATGCGATAAAGCTTACACAATTACAATGACTGTTATTTTACAATGTAGCTGACAAGAAAGAGTGAAAAACAAATTCCTATTTACAGATCCGGCCAGCGGGGAAGATATTGAGGGATAAGTCATCTTAATAATATAGAGCTATAGAACAATTTACATAGGAAGGGCTTTATTAGGTTTACTTTCAAGTGTTCATACATAAAGTCATGTGATAAACAGTTGCCACTTTTGATATACATTATTATCATTTATAAATTAACAATATTTTTTTTTAGCACAGTCTCCTACTAGCCGTTCGGATTGTACGCCTATGTACTAATACCACTAATGAGTTAGGGATTAGGACGGTTTAGTTAAGAAGAAGTGTACCCATATTTGCGTGGAGGGAGAGTGGAAAACTAATTAGGAAAAACCACCCTCAGTGCACCCAACCAGGGTCAATCCCCAATATCGCCGTCCTCGGCAGTCTAGTCCAACACGAGAATGGTGCGTTAGACCATGCAGTCACCGAAGCGGGTTAATAATACTAATAATATAGTAACATTTTATCAATGTTGGCCTCAACTATGTTTGTATTTTCAAAAAGACCTCTCCTAATTATATAAGTTAAATAAGAATGTATATAAATATATATTTAGTTTGGCCTACCGTGGACGAGGAGGTTGGGGTTAAAACCCCTGGTGGGGTGTAATAAGGCTGGTTTTTCTCAAATTTTTTCCCACTCTACCTCCACGCAAATTCTGCACATTTCCTTAAAATTCCAACAAACTCATTCCTAGACAATTAGTGTAATTAATACTTAAGCGAAAAGGCTGAACGGTTACTAAGACGCAAAAAAACACCTTTTAGCCCACAAATTTACCACACACAAAATAGCAATAAAACATGTTATTTTGGTTTGTTTTGTCTTTGAGAGTACTTAGCGTTTCGAGTTTCTTGGAGTGGTAGTAGTTTGTGACAGCCCCACCCCCTCAACCACGTGTGTTGCTTTACATGTAGTGTATTGGCAAGGGGGACGAAATAAGAGGACAAGTTGTAGTGCCGGAGGGTGGGTGGGTGTATGTGTGACTCACTGGAATACTAATCACAGAGAAACACAACGCGCTTCACCACAGCCACGATCATAATTAAGTGCAGATCCTAGCCTGCTGCACCAAAACTGAGGTACTATGCATATTACAAACATATTCCTACTTCTTGTTTCATTACTGCAATCGCCGTTCGATATTGTATAAAAAACAACCTCAACCACCGTAAACAATGGACATTAGTTAGTACTTTTTGATGCAGTCTAGTATTTACAGAGCAGGTACAAAGATAATATTTTGTGGCTAAAATTGACAACATTTTAGTTATATATATATATTTAAGTTTTATGTTATAGGTATTGATAAAATCGCTCATCGACTTCGGTGGTCTTGGGGAAAAGTGCTCACCTCAGGGTCCGAGGATCTTGGGCTCAAACCCAGTAGATGTCGACTGATTTATCCAGAGCGTTAAAAATCTGTAGCACGATTTCCTTCGGAAGGGAAGTAAAGCCATCGGTTATATGTAGAAACGGACCATCAGCCATTGGTGAATGTTAATAAATCACGTCAAAATTAGGTTTAGTTAGTCTAATTTAGGCAAGTTAGTTTAGTTTGGATTTATGTTCTAGATTTTCATCAACAAGTATTAGGTATTTTATAAAAAAAATCACCGGTAAATTTAGATAAATCATACTACATGTGAAATAAATCATTGCTTTCGATGATTCTACACATCCACCGGTTATTTTACAAAGTAATGAATTCAGTACATTCACAGTAACATATAAATAAATAAAGGCCACGCTAAATAGAATTAATCATCTTCTGGAATCGAACTAGACACAATGGAAATGAAAATGTATCTTCCTAATCACTCGACTTTTGTGACGAGGCATTTAAATTAGGCATAATATTTTGAGTTTTTTTCCTGTATTTATTAATGTGTGCTTAAAAAAACTGTTGTTTAACAGCTTCCGGCGTATCTCTATGGGCATTTGGAACTTTAAAAGCTATAAATTCATTCCACATCTCACTCATATCTGGGACTTTTTTTCAGAACGAATGTGTGAAAGAGAGGACGGTTGAGAAAGAGGAATCCCACTGCATACGTACGATAAGCAACTATAGTGAGATCGCCATGTGAATAACCTTTAAAAATAAATGGTACGGTGCATCGCGCAGACTTTATCGCTCATCAAAATTGGAGAGATTTAAAAAAAAAAAAAAAAAAAAAA
>CABEEJ010000439.1:24774-49824 GCA_901482245.1 Timema douglasi
AAAAAAATAAAAAAAAAAAAAAAAAAAAAATCGCTTGATATTGTTGCAGAAACATTATAGAAAGAAAGGAGCATTTATGAAATAATATAAACTGCAATAGAAACATTTTGAAATAAAATTTAACATCTCTGATCACCAAATAAAATAACAATTCCCGATAACTCCCGATTTAACAGACCTCACTTTAAAAATTATATTTGCCAAAAACCCTCAGTTTTTTTTTTGTTGAACTTTCAAGATAAGTTTTATTCTTACGACAACTCGACTATAGGATGTCATGTAGACCTATTGGCGATTAGGCTAGTTTTCTAGGTATAAGACCAGCACAAATTAGGGGGTCAGGAAGGATGGTTTTGAGGGAGGGGGGAGGTAGTAAAGGGAGAGTGGTGGGGAACATTCATGATTCATTCACCCCGGCTGGAATTAGAAAGGAGCAGGTGCGGTTACCTGGTAATGGATACACGGGTGTATATATATGAAACATGTGGTGCACACAATAGCTATTAATTATGTAATCAAGACAATTATTATTAGGTTAAAAAACAAACTACCAAACAATTATAAACAATATTTAAAATAAGTAGGTTGCTATGCATGCAATTGCCACTTGGTTAATAAAGCGATTAAAAACAAGTCAGAAAAATTATCTATATTTTTTTAACATTCAATCAGTTGGTTCAGTCTGTATAGTTTAATTTTAATAGGAAAGGCCTTAACTGAATTTTTTTTTACTAGACTTACGTTGAAGTACTCTTACGTCAGGACATGAGATACGTAGCTGTCACGTTTGACATAGATTATCAATACCTTTAAATTAACACCAATGTTTTAGACGTATATATATATATATATATATCATAACACGTCTAGTTCCGTTTCGAATCCTTTAGTTAGCGGCACTAACGCTGCGAGCGCTAGCGATGTGGTTCTACTGGTCAACATTAGAGTGGCATTTCTGTACTTATCCCTTTTCTATGACACTAGCACAAATAACCGCTGAAACACCGCTGCTTAGAGATGTTTATCCATAAATATGCGCCTATAGCAGTGCCCGTTTCACTTATTGAAAAAGTCTGTTATTAAGAGATTGTTTTACCGTAAGAGCCCATGCTATTTTACCGGGAAAATTTAAGCTTTCCGTTATAAAGAAGAATCTGCTATTCACTATAAATAGATTAATACTTTTCTAACATTTTATAAACGTTGAGTCATTTATCTCTCAGTCACGTAATTTTATTAATTTCATCAGACCCTCTGTTGTTTAAAGTGAATTAAGACTAAATTACAGTCACAACAGAATACCTTTAAAAAACTAATTAAGTGCTGAGATAGTAAACTAAATATTTAATAAAAGTTTTATCTTATTTTGTAAACGTGAATTATCATAAGTGATTACACGACCTGAAATAATGCATTACAATGTAAATTGTATTTCTTTTTGAGGTTGCTATCAAAATATACAGAAGTAAAGTTTTCCATCAGAAAAGTTTCACCAACTTTCAACTGACAAGGTTCGCTAGAATTTCTGTTTTTATACGCAAGCACTTCTTGTTTAAGCAATTAAAAGTTTTGCGTAACTCATTACCAAACACAGGTTACCGTAATGAACTATAAAAACTGGGTCTCAGATTAATTTGTCAGATTGAAGATATAGTACTGTCAGATTGAGTGAAACAAACCAAACACAACCGGATAAAAATTAAAAAAACATCCATTAGTGTGTGGGGTAAAAAGGTGTTTGAGCATTTTTTTTCTGCCTTTTCACAGATTCTACAGACTATGATTTAATTTTTAAACAGTATTTTATACCTTATACCTTTTGTTTCGTTTTGGTACTAGTAGTGTTAGCTTAAATGGTTTTTTTTAATATCAAATAATTTTTAATGAAAATTTGTATTTTTAATCCTTTAATACATGTGAAAATAATTTTATCATCAAACCCACAGTGACAGTATATAAATACACATGTTTTACTGTAGTTAATCCATTTAAAGTTAAATCTTTTGAAACCCACAGTTATTTAAAGATTAGTTAGCAAAAACGTTGTCTTTAAAACATCTGAAAAATAATAATTTTATATAAAAGTGTTATTCTAATAGTTTACAAACCACGCTTAAGTTTAATTGCGGTTTTTAAAACCTATTCGTAAAATGTTATTGTAAAAGTAATATTAGTATTATTTGTTTAATACAAGAGTTTTATGAGATTATGAGTTATTAGGTCTACAGCCTAGTGTATATGAATGAAAACACCAAAGAGAATCACTTTGCAGATAAAATACTCGAATAATATTGAGTCACCTAAGTAGCATGCTCGAATTTTATGTCACAACAAGTGTATTTAAAAACAGCAGAGTTAATTAGAATTGTCACGAAACTTAGATGATATTAAGAAGAAAAGTGTCTGAACAATATTTCAAGTTGCTATACCGATTATAGCCTGGGAATTAAGATTTAGACAAATGTATTTAAAAACAACAATGACACAAGCTATGCCCAGCTTTAACGCCTCAATTCCAGTGTGGACCTAGTGAAGACGCCATTAAATTATTTATTGTGTCTAAAGCTATTGTTAAAGTGATGGATACAATCATGTAGAAAAAACATTTGTGGGCTAAGTTACCAAAAAGTGCAGGTGTTATTTACACAGTGCTAAAGAGAAATGGCAAAAACAACTTTCAACTTTGCGAGTATAGTAGGCATTGTTGATTGCAAACACGTGCATATTATAACACCCACCTTCAGTTTGATGTATAAATTCTATTATGAATACATACTGTAAATATAACGGGTTAGCCTAGCATTAATGTCCAAGCAGCCTGCATCAGACAAGTACAGATTACAATTGATAGATTCTTCATGGTTACGATACTTCTGTTTGGTAAGACAGTGCAATTTATAAAGCTTTGTTTTCGAATAATAAAAATTCTCTGATTTTATGGGATGTGAGTTATCGCATTCCAATTTACAATACATTGTTAGAATTTGTCTTGAGAAGGTACCTTACGCCCATATTGTAGAAAACCACAGTAAAATTATTCATCTACGAGAACAAAGCAAAACACAGCTGATAGTTGAAATCATACATTACAACATATAAGTGAAACCAGATTCTTTCATTGATTGTGTTTTTTGTGGCCTGAATATTGGGGCATCTGATTTATCAAAAATAACAGGAGGTTTTATCAACAAGTCAATTAGTCTAGTGTGAGTTCAATTTTTGTGTGTTAGCTTTCAAGTTTCAAGCAAACTTAAATACATAAATATAATAAGCCCAAAGCCACAATAGCTCATCTATGGTTATCTACTTTAAGAAGTTAAGACAATGATACCAATAACAGTGTTATGCTAGGTTTAATTTTAAAAACAGTCAGAAACAATGTAAAGGTGCACATCATTATTAGCCATGGTGATCAAATGCCTTTAAACGAGAGATATTGTTCATACAAACGCGGCTATAGACCCAGTGTGATCCTATAACTTCAAACGAGATGTATTGCTTATATAAACGTGACTATGGACTCTAGACTCATAATGATCCAGTAAATTTAAACGAGAGGTATTGTTTATACAAACGTGGCTATAGACTATCATTCGAGATATTTTACTATTGTAAATACATTTCTGATATAAAAATAGATCACTATCTGAAAGACTATAAGATATGATCTAATTTGTATGGCTTATAAAGTGTTGAGAAATAAATACAACTCCTTAGTTTTGGAAATATAAGGTTATATAAACCAACGATTCCATTGCGCAATCCGTTTCGCGTTCATAAGCCACGGAGAAGCGGACTGCACAAGCACATTAATGAACGTTCTGTTTTTGAGCATCGCCTTATATGGACCGGCCTTTCAAACACGTCCTCTTATATTTATAGGTCATCTCGAGGTAGGTGTGTGTCAAGATTTGGCTGTGGGGAGTGAGGGGTAGGCAGGTGTCAGCGTATGAAACCACGGAATAGATTGGTATCAATCAAATAGTAGGTTGTATGGTGAATCAACCAACAGATAATATCGGAGACTACGAAACGTGGGTAAGGTGGGACAAGGTGAAGTACAGTCATTCATAAAGTTAATAATTAATGAAAATAAACAATGCTACTTATTTGTAAACACTATTCCAATAAGAGGTGGACCTTATAGATAACATTCGTCCAGATCTATAAAGTAAGCCGAACGGGTAGTAAGACGCGGTGCTAATAATAATAATATAAAGTAAGGATGAAGAGTAGGAAGGTGCTTAGAGAAAAAAACGGCTGCACTAGATGGTAAATTGTATGGTAAAACTACAGAGATAAATAACTTGTGGATACATACACCCAACCCCAAGTAAACCCTTATGAGAGTCGAACTGAGAACTTTCCGTCACTAGCAATCTGTAAAAATTGCTAGCCTAACACCTTAGACCACATGACTCCCATTACGGTCTGTGCTAATATATTTTTTCGAATAAAATCGTTAGAAACTAATAATCTACACGAATTAAGGTCTCATTCAACAAAGGGTAATGGTTTAATATCAGAATGAAATTGATTCGCCAATTTCGGTAGCCGCATGGTATAACGTGCTAGTCTCGCAGTAGAATGGAATTACGATGATGGGAAGATTGAGGTTCAAATCTCGGTTGGGTGTACCTAGGGTGGTTTTCCAAAATGGTTTTCTAGTCTTCCTCCACGCAAATTCGGGTTTACTTCCCCTAAATATAACCTTAATAATCCATAAAACCACTAGCGTAATTAGTACATAAGCGTATAACTCGAACGGATAGGAAGACGCGGTGATAAGAAGAATTAAAAAAATTGAATCTGCGTTTTTATTCTCTTATTTTTTACTAAGCTTTAATTAGTAAAGAGCAAAAACAGTTACTATATACTGTGAAGTAAATATAATTAGATCTTTTCATTAACCAAATGAATAGATTTAGTTTAATTCATTTAACTTAAAGATAACGTTGGTTAACGGATTTTGTCTTACGTTCAGAATAGTAACATTTAAACTTTATAAAAAATTAACTACGAACTAATCCACGAAAGCACAGTTAAAATATGTTTTGAAAATAAAACACAAAATTGACAGTAAAATATTCTTAATAGCTAATTATATTTATTAAGTTTTGAGTCCCCCCCTCCCCCATTCCCTAAGATAAAAATATGTTTTGTATGAAAATAAAAAGGTTTATAAATAAAGAAACCTTGTTAAACTGCCCAAAGGCAGTAAACTAATTTAATATCTGTTTACAGACCTTGAAAAAAGATTACTATGAAATATCTGGTGAAATCTAAAATGTGACAGAGCACCCAAAAAAGTAAAATTAATGATCAATCAGCTATTAAAAGGTCCAACATGTAAACAGACTAAGATACAAAAGGAAAAACAACTGATTTTGATCTAGACACACAAACTGAAAGGAAACATAAACTTAATGATCTATAGCAAAGTTCTTGTTAGCTTAGTTAGAGCTTCACCGACAACAAATATTAAGCGAACCGTATTTTACGAGTTGATGTAAAAAATAATAATGAAAAGGAAGCCGAATAAAGTTTTTTTTACATTTAATTTACTAACCGATAATTAGAAAATAACTATTCCAATAAAACCAACACTGATGTAACTTGTGTGTTCTATAAGGACTGTGGAACCTACACATAAAAATAAATATATAAAAAAAACGGGAATTCAAAAATCATGCATGTAAATACGTCCTTAGGAGGCTTGTAACCAATTCTTAGCACTTATAATTTTTAATCACGCTTGTTATGTGACCGACATTTGGATCTTTTTCCTTTAAAATATGTCTTCAGAAAAATTATCTAAAGTATTATTTTTGTCTGTCGCGTTTTCCATCATAGTTTTAAATCTGTTCAAAATCATTCACTCACCCTAATTTAAAATTTATTTGAGGTATTTAACGTGCACTTTCTGAACTGACTGATTATGTCAGCACATGACTTATAGACGAACTTAAATCTAGAATTGAAGGATGGCCGATAGTTTATCACGGAGAAATATGAAACCTACATTTCACCAAAGATGAATTTCCTGTCTATGGAATAAATTGAACCCAGGACCTTTAGCTCAATACGCTACCAACTGAGATAAAGTGTCAAACTAACCAATTTAATAAATTTAATTTGATATATAATAAAAAATAATGTATTAAAAAGTTAATTATAAAATAATGTAGCTTGTTAGTAAAGAGTGAATAAAAGTAGGCTATTAAATAATAAAAATATAACATAATGGAATAAGATCAATATCAATGTTGTGAGGCCTAGAATTTCTAAAATAAAAAAAAATAAAATTTAAAAAAATGGCGAGAATTCATTTGTATGAAATATCAGACCACACAACTTTGATATTATGTAGGACTCGCACAAGTGAATGGTAGAGGCTACAGACTAGCTTTGTAATTAAGGACGTTGCTTACATATGACGTCACGGCCGGTAAATATGTGATTTCCCAGGTTAATGAATTTACGTTCTACGCGATGAGTTCTAAAGATATAACGTTGAAACAAAAACAATAATTTCATATATGATTTTAAAATAGTCCTACAGTGTCACAAAACTATTATATTTATCTTTAAGTAGTTTTTTTTATAAAATTATTTTTTTATAAATACTCTACAACTTATACTATTTGTCTTGGTCATGAAAATGTCCTGTAGGAGTCTTCCTGCCAGGATGTACATAAAAAAAGTCCGTGGTAGTATTATGTCTATCTAGAATAGGAAACAAGAAAAAGGTAAAATTAAAAGCAAGTCAATGTTTTCAAGGAGCATATATTAAAGTGATTGTGTAAACTCGTCAGAGGAAGAGGGAAATTGCTATCAGCACATAAAAAAAAGCCTCATCAGGGCAAACTTCTCATTTTCTCTCCTCTCTTTGTATTTTGTATAACTGACGTCTAAGTGTGATAGTGCTTAGACTGCTTAGGTGCATCATATTAAGATGCAACCCGCTTCGCGAAAATAGCTTCGAAATCTCCAAGTGGGCAACGTCGTTAATCGCCGTTGATGGGAAATCAGGGTTCAAATACCAACCAGGGGGACTAAGGGTCGTTTCCCGTACAAAACTTTCACTAAAGCTTTCATATTCTTTCTCCTCATCCGTATCCCTTAGATTAAACCATGTCAAAATCGATACAAACTAGAATTACGCACGTAGCACTAAGAGACACTTAAGAAACAACTCAAAAAACGGACCAAGGACACAAGAATAAATTAGAAGCGAATGTGATTACAAATTCCGGTCAGTCGTGGTTCCGTACTACAAAACAAGTGTACGTCCCGCGTCTCAAAGTGTTGGCACGAAAACCGCCTGATTCAATTAAATTTTTTTACTGATATGATAAATAAGATCAAGACATAACATCAAAGTTCAACATTTGGGAGACAAAATAAATTCCCCTTGTCGGAAAAAACACAGACATCAAGAAATCGGTAAAAAAAACAACCAACTAGTAAACTTTTTTTTTTTTGCATATAAAACTTGGATGAAAAATAGCTTAGTGATATGTACAAGTTGATTTTTTTTACGACAGCAGATAACGTTAAGGTGAAAGGCCGTCAATTATGAAAGTAATAAAATTCATCATAAAGCAATCACTAACTGTATAAGAGGAATTGGTGGCATTTATTTACTTAAGATTAGAATGGCCTACTTCTGAGGCATGCAGAGGTTAAAGTCAAGGGTCAACTTTCAACTACCCAGGAATATAACTGATAATAAAAAGATGAGTTGGAAGGCAACTAGAATATAGATAAGGTCACAAATAAAACACATTTAGTGATATCACTAAATCATCTTGTATATTACCACCTATTTATATAAATTCGGTAGCACGAAAGTTACAAATATCATTCTTACGCTCTCACTATACACACACACACACACACACACACACGCACACACGCACACACACACGTAGTGAGAGAGTAAGTATGATATGTGATATATATATATACCACCCGTTTAGTCTATACACATACGTACTGGCCACACTAATGTGTTAGGGTTGAGGAAGATTGAGTTTAGAGGACTTGTATTTGCATATCAGTTTACGGATTTTGCTATTCAGTTCACAATTTCATTCAGAGAGTTTGCATTATTTTACGGATAAATGTGATCGCTGTCGTCTGAAAAACGCCATTTTAAAAGTAATATAATTACTTGAAAACTACACGTTGCACACAAAAAATAAAATATGAACCATGGCTTTTAACATTTGAAGTCCTATCTCTTTCCTTAATTTATTTGACGTGTACTTTCTGATCCAACTCAGTATATCAGCACACGACAAACTAACTTAAATACAGAATAGACAACACCCAGCACCCAGCCGTTAATTCATCACTGTTAAAGGGGGAACCTATATTTCACCAATGATACATTTTTCGGCCATGCTAGGAATTGAACCCGGGATCCTTATCTAAGTAGGCAGACACGTTACCGACTGAGCTAAGGTGTCGGGCAGAATTTTAACAATTTCGAAGGTTTCCGCGTGTATTTCCTTTGCATATAAAATGAGTTGTTTAGCGTCGAATTTGACTGTTGCCCCGAAACAACACCCTCGCCACTCGTTCTCAAAATGGTGGATAACAGAGAGAAACATAAATGACAGAAGGTTAACGGTTTTTAGTAGTGAACAGAAGTGTTTCTTTTTTATTTGATTAAAAAAGTTATATGTGGTTGACAAAATAAAACTAATCCAAATAACAAATTGAGTTTTTGAGTGTTCTTTTGACAAGAAACTAATCCTAGTTATAAAATGATAAGGATGAACAACTGTATTCTGATTTTGTTAAGACTCCTGATTTTAAAGGAGTTACTTTGTATCAGTATCTAAATGAATGTATAGTAGTATTTAGGTAAGACAAAAGGCCTTACAGAAGGAACTTCCTATCACAAATCTGTAAGGCCTTTTATCCTAATAAAATACTACTATACATGAGAATTCTGGTGTGAAATAGCACCTTAAAGAACGGGTTTTCTACCAAAATCAGGGTAGGCCTATACTTTTTCAAAAACCATTTACTTGTCCCAGATTCAAACTTGCATGACAAAACTGTGATGACCAGTCAAACAAACAAACAAAAAAAAAACCTCTTTTTCTCTTAGCGTGTCTAATGGTAATAATATGAGAAAGGACATAGTGGAATAAATACTATGGGTCAGTTTCATAGTCAGATTTAGTACGCCTCAAGTGCGAGTCGATACTAAATACAAGACGACACCTACCTTGACTAAGATGGAATGGGCCAGTTTCATATGCGAAACTGGCCCATTCCATTCAAGTTTAGGTAGGTGACGTCTTGTATTTAGTATCTACTCGCATTTGAGGCGTACTAAATCTGACTATGAAACTGGCCCATAGGGTCAAGTTTAGTACGCCTCAAGTGCGGCGCTACACTAAATACAAGACGATACCTACCTAAACCAGAATGGAATGGGCCGCTCTCGCATAGGAAACTGGCCCATTCCATTCGAGTTTAGGTAGGTGATGTCTTGTATTTAGCGTAGCGCCGCACTTGAGGCGTACTAAATTTGACTATGAAACTGGCCCTTTATATAAACGAGCTGTCGACCGTGTCGCATGTTTAGTGCCAGGGAAAGAGAGAGCTAAATGAAGGATTCAATGTTATTATTACCTAACAATCATTTCATGGTGATCTGCTATGTTGGCCGCTTGGTCTAAGGCGTCACTCTCGAGCTATACCAGACTGCCGATGACAGTGAGGCAGGGGTTCGAATCCCCGTCGGGTTTACTGAGAGTGGTTTTCTCAAAACTGTTTTATTTTCTCCCTCCAAGCAAATACTGCTAAACTTCCTATTAATTAAACCTTTCTCGTCCCTAGCTCATTAGCGTAATTACTACATATGCGTATAACCTGAACAGGTAGTAAGATATGGTACTAAATACAGTAATATGAGGGAAGCAGAGTTAAATCCTGAACCATTATCACTAAAAGTTAAGTACAATGTACTAGTTATTACCATTCATGTAATAATAACAACATTGATACTAACCGAATTCTTCTGCTACTATTGTCAGCACTGGGGATAACATAGTCTATCAGACTCACGATGTATTTTCTCTCTTTACGTCTTATTACCATTCCGATATAATTTAAATTACACAAATGAGACAAGGATGAAGAAGGTAAAATACCCAGAGAATGTATTCGCAACTTTCGTGGAAGAAAAGTAGATAACATTAAGGATAAAAACACCTACATTACTGTCACAGTCGGGATTCGATTCTCTGACCTACATGTCACCGGCAAACCAGACTAAATGAACTTTACATTAAGTTCGCGCGCACCCACAGGTGTGGCTGCAAAATAATCGATTTCCAGTGACGGAGAGGTCAAAGTTCAAATCTCGAGGCGGTGCACTTGAGGGTGATTTTATCACGTGAGATTTTGTCCACCTCGTTAAGGTGGGATGGAAAAGGATGCGATAAAAGGCCAATGTCTTTGTAATTTTTATGACAATTTTTTTTTTTGTCAAAATAAATAAAATATTGCTCCAGTAGATACATATAGAGTTTAATTTTATTCCCGTGTTGATATCAACAATTCCTGAATATCTGTCATGAACATGCAGGAATTATCTAACAAACTTACTTTTAAATGAAGAGAAAATGTTGTCATTAAATTCCAGGACACCCTTGACAGATATTAAAGAAATTTTGAGGCCACACTGTGAATAAAATTAAATTCTATGTTTGTACTGTAGCAATATTTTATTTATTTTGGCCCAAAAAACTGTTTTCCTATAAAAACTGCCAAAACGTTGACATTTCTTGTATCCCCTTCCAACCCACCTTAATGCGGATGCACTTCATCAAAGCTAACCTTCCCCTCTTTACCCGTAAAATTAAGTCGTTATAGACCTTGTTGATAAAGGTACCATTAAAAAAAACTATATTTACTTCTCTTGTTTACTAAAAGAGCTGGCCTCAGGATTTGGCACAATTGTTATTTTTTCCTATTCCAATCCGAGTCACGTTTATTTTTACGCCGAGTTCAGGACAAAAATAAGCACCGGGAAGAGTCATTCAAACATTTTGTTTTTAACACAAATTAATTGTCGTTACAACTATGTTCACAAATATTATGTTGTGGCTTGAAAAAAAATTAAGAATTTAATCAAGACGTTCTACAGCATGCTCTTCAAATAAACTTATGATACATTTAATTCTTACATAAATTATTAATATGGTTATTTTCATCGTATCTTACAAACCTGTCGGATGATACTCATATGGACTAATTAATCTAATGCTCTAGGAATGAGTAAGGTTTAACTCCTAGGAACTGTACGTGTATTTGCGTTAAGAGAAAGTGGAGAACCATTTAGGCCAAAAATACCCTCAGTACATCTGAACGGGATTCAAACACGGACCTCCACGTCATAGAACGTTCAGTAAATTTTAAGAGTGATGTCATCCACCACCATAAATATATTTATCCATCCAAGGTTTTGAAAATACGATATTAACACAATTAGCAAGTCTAAAGCTATTGTGTAGTCGCGGTAGAAAAGTTTAAAATCTTTCACTCTTAATGTTGACAGCGTAGAGCAAATAATTTGACGACTGATGTGTGAATATAGGAAATAGCAATAATTCTACTACAGGTAGTAAAACTATAACAGGATTCTGGTAGTCTAATTTTAGTAGGAAGTGCCTAATTTGATAGCTATAATAGTTACTCAATATACTTTCCCATATGCATACGTCATGTGTTTTACACCTGTCACTTTTTATATAATAGTATCAATATTTCTAAAAAAACACCAATAAAATAGTGATACTTTATCAATGTTGGCTGAAAAAAATAGGTTAATATTTTCAAAAAGACCCTTTCTATTAAAATCTGACTATAGCAACACAGTTTTTTAAAATAATCGATTTTTTTTACTATTATCATAAATAATATTTTACTTCAATTATATTTGTTATTTACAGATAATCAAATTGTCTATTAAAAATGACAATTACATAACATATGATATTACATATAAAATATTAAAATTGTTTTAGTAAAAATGTCAAAAAGTTTCTTCCTGTAAAAATTAGACTCTAGTCTATTTTTGTCTTTTTACGTTCAACACAAGGGTTATTAGTTACTTTATCTCAGATCTACGGATGAGAAGGGTAGTTTAGAGGGAAATGTACCAGATAACCTGAGAATCCACATAACTGGATAAAGCAAAGTGATTTGTTTGTACCAAATATAGCACGTCGTGTAACATTTAAGTGGGAACACTGTTATATCTGTATTGATTAAATTAATGAGTTGTAGAGGATAAAAGAAATAAAAGAATGGAGTTCACTAAAGCGTCTTGGACAACAACACTAAGCATTTTCATTTTCATCACCAAAATCTAACGTGCACTCTATTTAAAACATATTTGTGGAAGGGTGGCTTTATGGCTTGCACCGTAAACACTAGCTACCATAAGCACTACCATAAACTCTATTACAAAAAAATCTTTGAATTTAGATTTGTGTTAATTATGTAGAAGCTACTTGTGATTTGAATGAATAGAAAATGAATTTTACAAATAGCGCTTTACTTTCATAAGAAAAACATTCTAAAGTCACATTAAGGTACTACATGATTTCACGGAAATTATGTTGATACGTTCCTCAATAATGTATAGTTTTGAATAGAAAAATAAAATCAGATTGATTAAATTTATTAATACAAAAATAAAACCCTAAATTGTGAAATCAACGGTAGCCTTTTTAAATGGTTAAGTTTGACGCTTATGTTATTAATTACTTTAATCAAAGGATAGATGTAAGGAGGGTAATTTAGAGAAAGTGCACCAGTATTAGCAGGGAAATTTTCAGTGATACTTCCCACTTAAAAAAAACATCCGGTTGGGATTCGAACCTCAACCTCCCAATAGATAAAGTATGTTTCTAGCCTGATGCCTTATAGCACATAATACCTGATGCACGAGCCTGCACGTGTAACTCTGCTGATAAGTGGGTGGGTAATTCGGCTAGGTAACTCACTTGGAACCAGCAGCGTTCTTCATCAGAAGACATCGTGATTGATGATACGAGAACAATCTAATCATATAAGAAAACAACCTAAGAAACTATTTAAAAATTAAAGTACACTTCGATATATTTATAGTATAATTTTGGTAGGAAGAACAATATAAGTTAGTTACTAAAACAATTTTAATAAATTAATACACAAGTCATGTAATCTTCAGATGTCACTTTTGATCAATTTTATCAATACCTATAGAGTAACACAGATAATATACTATAATTGTATCATTGTTGGCTGCAAACTATCATATATACATTTTCTCTTCTGTTCTTCCAACAAAAATCAGGGTATAGCTAACCTCGTAGAGAATCATTCTCCAAGCCAGAGCTGATCTATATCCTCTTTAAATTCACTAGAAGATCCAGGTTCAAAACTTGGCTAAGAATCTCAAAAACCATCCTAAGTATTTGGGTTGTAGATGGTTCCGGTTTCCACCGTAGTATGTAGTAAGCATCTGTACCGATGGTTAAGCGGTTTATAAGTGGACAAGTTTAAAGTAGACTGAATTGCCGGTGACATAAGGGTTGAAGCTCAAATTTTGTCCCGGTGCAATAGTTATAGTTTCATGCGTGTCATATTTCTATATGGTTTGATTATCCCTTAATTCCACTAAAGCGGGTGCACTTATTTTAATTTACCGTCATCATACAAACCCCTTAAGTCGTCATTAATAGCTGGGAACCACTTTGGTGGAAATTTGATCTAACGTGCTACTCTCATGTTAGACTAGACTGCCGAAGCCGGGGAGATCAGGGTTCGATCATGGTTGGGCGCACTGATTGTGGTTTTTACTAAATGGTTTTACACTTTACCTCCACGCAAATGTGAGTTAAAACGTAATAGCTCTAAAATAGGCTATAAAGACAACTTCTTACTACAGGAGAGTTTATAGAGGTTTCTTTTCGAGACGAGGCTGTATGTACCTTCAAATTGTGATGACCTTCCTTCAAATGTTTCTGATTGTACTGTGGTTAAGAGAGAAAGAGAGATGAGAGAGGAATAAGGTGTGACAAATATCCGACTACGCCCCAACTGACAGCCAACTCGAGATCTTTGTCTGGTAAGGACCCGCTATTTGCTGACCGAGTCGAGTAGTTTACCACCATTAAAATAAATTTAGAAACATTCTCAAGGTTACAACTAAACAGAACTTTAATTAACTATTCATCTTTCATTATTATTATTATTATTATTAATATTATTATTTTTAACAGTGTTTATCAACAGTTTAATTCTAAGAGGAAAGGATTTTTAATGTTGTTATAAATGTAGTGCACCATCATTAGTGTGGAGGGAGAGTGGGAAAACTGCAGCGGTGCATTTTAAATGCAATGCGTTTTTCTACCCGTCCGGGTTATAAGTTTATTTACAATAATGAGCTAGGGACGAGAAAGGTATAATTGAAAGAAAATAAAACCACATTTGCATTTTTAGTACCACGTCTAACTACCCGTTCGGTTTATACGCGAATGCACTAATTATTCTAATGTGTTAGGGATAAGGAAGGTTGAATTTAGAGGAAGTGTACCCGCATTTTAATGTAGAAAGATTGAAAAAAATATTTGACAAAAGATCAACGCCAGTACAACCTGCCGAAATTTGAACCCCGATCTCGCCATCATCGGCAGCCTAGTCTGGTACAAGAGTGATGCCTTACACTATGAAGCCACCGAAGGGGGTCGTACAATATTGAAGCCTTAATTCACGTGACCATCGTTGCAGGACACAGTGATGGAGCAAATGTAGAAAATCACCCTCAGTGCACCCGGTCGATATTCGAACATTGACCTCCTAGTTAGGTACCAAAAATTCAGTCCATTGTGAGACCGACGCCTTAGTACGTCTGACCACCAGTGGGGTGTAGTCATCTTATTAACATTCGAGCTGTAAAGTTATATTTTCTTAACGACGTTGCCTACTTAGAGATTTTGAAGCTATTTTGTGAAGCGGGTTGCGTCTTAACTTGACGCACTTAGGCAGTCTAAGCACTATCACACTTAGACGCCAATATACAAAATAGAAAGAGAGGGAAGAAAATGAGAAGTTCACTCTGAGAGGGCTCTTGTATATGTGCTGATAACCCTTTCCCTCTTCCTTTGACGAGTTTACACAGTCACTTTAATATTTGCTCCCTGAAAACATTGACTTGTTTTTTAGTTTTTCCCTTTTCTTGATTCCTATTCTAGCTGGACATTTGCTACCACGGTCTTTATTAATCTACATCCTGGCAGGAAGACTTACAGGACATTTTCATGACCAAGACAAATAGCCTAAGTTGTACAAGATTGATAAAAAACACCTTTACATAAAAAAAATACTTAAAAATAAAAATTATAATCTTTTGATAATGTAGGCCAATTTTTAGAATTATTTAAGAGCATATGGATTTTGTTTTAACGTTATATATTTAAAAACTCGCCGAGTAAAACGTAAATTCACTAACACGGGGAATCCTATCTTGACCGGCTGTGACGTAACAAGTAGGCAACGTCATTATAAACTTAACAAAAATTAACACAAGTAAATACGTAAGGTTATTTTTTGTTTATTTATAACAAAGACATTTTATCACAAAATACTCGCTTCGGTGATCGAATAATCTAAATTCTAAACTCTCAAGAGTCATTCTCGCAAGAAACTGGATGGCCGATGGATAGATCCGATTTTGAATTCCGGTCAGTATACTGAAAGTGTTTTTTTTTCCTAAATAATTTCTAAATATACCTTCATGTGAATTCAGGTATATTTACTTTACTATTCCGACCTCATTAGTTATAAATTTAAGTGAATAGCTCGAACAAGTTGCAGACAATGTATACAAAAAATTAAAAAATCAATGGTTTAAGCCTTCAACTAAGCCTTCAAACTCATATCCAGTAGTTTTATAACAAGCGAGTAAAAAAGCATATTCTATGTTAAGATGAAGGTACAAATTATCTTCAGTATATTCAGATTTTATTGAGTTGGCCCTGCCTACTTTTTGAAAGTTTTCTATTACATGAGTTTTAAGTATTTCCTATGGGTATTTGACACTCAAATGGAATTCATTATTTATAAAAATCGTTTATGGTAGTAAATTACACTCATATTTAAGAATAAGAAAGGAGCTCGCTCAAGTTCAACAAACAGTGATTACCTTTTAGTGTAAGTATTACTAAAAAATTATGTTTATACCAGCATGTTAATCTTATACTAATTTATGTAGAAAAATTACTTTTTACAGAATTATTTATGAAGGTGTTTGCGTTTACTCAATAAATGCATGTAAAATATTCGGTTTTTTGGAAACAAATTAAACAAATTTATAGTAGGCTATTATGCTAGATCTTTGATAGGTACGTCATATTTAATTTGTATTTTGTAAGTTTATTATTTGTTTCATTTAGCAAGTGCTAAACGTTAAATTTAATTAGCGTATTATAACCTTTTTAACATGACCAATTAAAATACCTCATATACATCGTAGATTAAGTTTCCCAAAAGGTACTCAAGATGCCAATTATTTTTCTCAAAAATATTATATATTAAAAATAAGATTAAAAAACAGCGAGTGGGTCCAAAATAATAAAAACAACTTTTTCGTAGATAAGCTGGTTGAAGCAAACAATTTCTATTCATTAAAGCATATTTGAAGCCTATTTAGCAAAATCATCCGTTACAGAGAATCACAAGTGGTGCTAATTATAACCGGCGAAAAATAAAAGATTAAAATCCACCTTTAGAGCGAGATGTATTTGCTAAATAAAACTCTCAGCCTTTATTAGGTATATTGTATGAATATATGCTAATTTTTCTGTTTTAACGTGCGGTGGCGGGAATTAATTCTAAGCGGTTTCCTAGCTCTAATTCAACTAAGGTCAGAGTTGAGCGGGATTTATTAGTTGCATAATAAATCCTGTGGCGTTTACGGTTTGCATATTGATGTGTTAGAGCGTGTGGGAAGAGGGATGAGAGAGAGAGGGTGGGGTAATAAATCATGAGCTAGATTTGACAGCACCAGAAAAAAACATTTTGTATTTGTTATCAGTCACAAAATACTATTGGCACCTTAAAAATAACTAAATGCGATCGAGAAATTTAGTACTATTGAAGAAGCACCATAAAACACTACAAGAGCTACTACAGGGGGAAAAAATCTAGTTTTGTAATTTTTTTTTCCAAATTTCTCTTTATATTTTCCCATATGATGGTTTATTACCCCCCTCCCCTTCCCCTAGTTAATAACTATACGCTTGCATTGGTGTTCACATGGTCTAAGAAACTGCAGCCTTAAGGCCATATGTGACCTTTTGAGATGTTCGATGCGGCCTCATCGCATATTTTGTCAGTAATGTATCGTCATCATTTTAAATTATATATTCGAAAACAGCATTTATTTTAACAAGTTAAAATAAAAAAGTCACTATCTCTAAAGAATAATGCAAAAAAATAAATGAATTGTTTTTATAAATCTATCGAATATATATAGATATATATATATATATAAATATCTATCTTTAGATGGTGCACTATCGTATTTTGAATTTACTGTACATGAAGAGCTCGGCTTTATGGGGAATCCGTGAAGGGACACACGGCCTTATAATGCCAAAAGGTTACCCCTCCTTTCCCTTGGTTTAAAGCACTACTCTCTTGATTGTATGAATAGTACGAGTAAATCGGTGTTTAAATCCCACTCGGTTTCTTGTGACTAACCCTAAAATTTGGCCCTGATTGTTCAGTGTTTATGATGAAATAATATATTTTTTAAATTTCACGTACCCCCTAAGTTGTCTTAGCATACTCTAGCTTGATTTCCACTGATATAGATAGTGTAGTAAACTATATTCCTTAAAGACCAGTCTTCAATCCTCTTTGGGAACGTTTTTTTTTTTTTAACGTTACGATTTAGCACTCTCTTTCCAAGGTTTAATCTCCTTAGAATTTATCCTCTTTTGCTCACCCTCTTGAGGAAACAGTACGCTATATTCCGCTTATGGTAGGTACTAAAATTGAACGGTAAAATAAAATCTTAAAAAATGGGCTTGATAGATTAGTTGTCTTAGATCGTTACGGAAACGAGATCAGAAGATTAACTGAGAGAAAAGTGTTTTGACAAGTACTAGAGAAAATAGATTTAAGCTCGTCAAAAGGTAATCAAAAAATTTGTAGAAGGCCTCCAGTTTTTTTTAATTTTTATCACCGCGTTTTACTATCAGTTCTAGTTATACGCATATATAATAACCCGCTTTGCTCGTTGGGGGCTCTGCCCCCAAACCTCCTGTGAGTTTTCTTTGCAAGTGGATGTAAACTAATGTAATTCCAGAGCCGTTTTATGATAGGTCTTACCGTTTAGCCACAAGAGATCTCCAAAGAAAGGTCCGCACCGACTTTAAAGTTGCTCCAATATTTTGAAGTTTTTTCAGAAGTTAATTTTTTTTTTTAACTTTCGGGAGTTTTACCGCCAGCTACAAGCTAAAAGCTATTAGTTTGCCAAATTTCAAGCTTCCGGCTTATTTGGAAGTGGGTACACATTAATGTCGGTGAGTGAGTCAGCCATGTGGCTTTATAATAGTATAATATAATTACTATAATGTGGTATGGATGATGAAGGAAACATTTTATAGGGTAATCTACCCAAATTTGTGTGGAAGGAGAGTGTTGAACCATAGTTAAGAACCTATTTTTAATGCAATAATTATTTTGACTTATAATTTTTTTTAAAAACTGTGATTGTCTACAAAGTGGTATTTAAAAAAAAGATAAACAAATACTAAAATAGACACCTATTTTAAGAATTAATTAAATTAACAGTTAATCCAAAAAGGAAGAACAATATTTTTAAAATACTAGGCGCTTAGCTCGAGAGAATTTACTAGCAGCTGAGACCCCGATTAATACAGCAAGCTACGAATCATACGTATAGTACAATTTTTACAAATGGTATTTTAGAAACTATTATTATTATTACCTCGTCTTACTACCCGTTCGGGTTATACGCACTTACGCTAATGTGTAATGGTAGGGTGATTGCGAGATGAAATGAAGGACCTACCGTTTAACGTGGAATCCGAACCACGGCGGAGGCCTGGCATTCCCCACATTCACAAGATGTCTTGTCAGAGGTGAAGGAAGGGTTTTGGTAATAAGATAAATCTGTGCCGGGACCGAGTATTGAACCCCGGCCGCCAGCACAGAAGTCTGACACCTTACCCCTAGACCGCCAGGTCACCATTTTAGAAATTATAAACGAATGTTTTCACGGCTGAAATTAAGAACACTGATATTTTCTCAATGTTGTTTTATAGGTTTTGATAATATATATCAAAAGTGACCGCTACAGTTAAGTGTGTTTGACGTATAGATACGTAAAAATAGATCTAACTTTTCTAGTTATGGACTGTATTTTATCTGACAATTAGAAAAGTTATTAGATCTTTAAAGTATTCATACATAAAATCATGTGATTTACACAGATGTCACTTTTGATATATATTATCAATACCTATAAAATAAAACTAGTAAAATAGTTAAATGCTACCATTTTTGAACAAAAACTATGTTTTTATCTTCTAAAAAGTCCTCTCAATCAAAATCTCAATCTACCTAATCTGTTTTTGAATCCATCGCATGATAAAGCTACGAACCCACCCTCAGCCCTCAACCCCAAGGGTCTTAATTCAAAATCTCTCAAGATGGTCGGTCGCAATCTGAGACGCACAACACCCAAATGATCGGGTCGACGACTGAATCCCGGTATTTTTTTTTTACTAACTTGATAATAATCGTGTTATTGATACTAGTAATTTGTCAAGACGTTTACTGCCTTAAGTGTTGAGAAAAAATAAGTTATCAACATTGGTTGACTTGAAAAAAGTGGTGCGATCAATCAAATTGTCAGAATTTTTTCAAGCTTTGCAAGTCATTTAGGTTGATTGTAGAATACTATTCAAGATTTTTTTAAATTTAACAGCACGTCTTACTATCCGTTAGGGTTATACGCTTAAGTAATAAGTACGCTAATTGATTAGGAAGGGGGAAGATTGAATTTAGAGGAAATGAACACGTATTTGCATGGGGGGAGAGTGGAAGACCATTTAGGAAAAAATACCCCAAGTTCACCCGACCTAGATTCTAACCTCGACCTCCCCGGCAGTCTAGTTCAACACGACTAGCGCGTTAGCCAACTACGCCGCCAAGGCGGATTCAAGAAAAAAAGAACGCACACCCAAAATAACTCTCCGTAAATGGGTCAGTGTTAGAATTTGATTTAGGCGACTGATAACTGTTATAATACTTTTTCAATGCATAACACCTAGGGAAACCGACTTTGCGCAAACAGTGTTTTCACGAAATGTTTGAAAAATCCATTTCGAAAACGCTAAAACTTGTTTCAAGTTTAAAGGAATCATTATTTTTTCAAGTTTAAAGGAATCATTATTATATATTTTAGAATTTACGAAATAAAACAATAACTGTATTTATCCGTGAAATAGAATTTTTTTTTCACGAAATATTATTATTCGTATTTTAAAACAAAATCCATGTTTTCCAGGCAAAATTCCGTTTGTTCGTTAACACGCATATATCATAAGTGGCCATGTTGATTTCGATTGCCGTAAAAATGCAATAGTGGTAAAGGTAAAATCTACTCAGTCTTTACCGTCGATATCAATACATATCAAAGACTAGTCGATATATAACAGTGGACTCGAAAAGATAGATCGTAATTTTATTCTCTTCTATGTAGACTTAAATAATATACCTAAAAACCCATGCGTTTTTTGTATTCCGTTTCAAATCTAATGATAAAATATTTATTATGTATTTATTTTGATAGTTTAAAAGTATTCACCAACTGTTTTATTCAATGGATTATTGAATTAGATACTATTTTATTTCCTTTCAGACAATTTGTGTGTGTGTGATTTCATTGTATCTATGTTTGTTATTGTGAGTGAGAATATTTTATCGGTCTTCCTTTATGGTGTGGTATTACATTATATTCGTAAAAAAATAGTGTAAAAAAAGTGTTTTTCCGTGATTTTTCCAGGTGTTACACAACTATTTTTAAGACGAAATATTTGTTTATTTAAGAATTTTTAATTCGAAATTCAGTTTTTTTATGACGCGATTTCACATATTTAATTACCATAATATAGGGTCTCTAATAATACCTATATTTTATTTTTCACCGCGTCTTAATACCCATTCAACTTGTACACATTTATTTTAATCATACTAATGTGCTAAGGATGATAAAGTTAAAATTTAAAGGAAATGTACTCTCATTAATATGGAGAGTTGGAAAACATTTAGGGAAAAAAATACCCTTAGTACAACCAGCCGGGTTTCAAAGCTCGACCAACCAGCCTATCACCAGTCAATCATAGTAATTGATTTATACATTTAGATCACGTATCCACCGCTGTGGATCAAACCATTCTAAACATTACTAAACATGACACAAAATTTTAAATGACAATACAAGTAATATTTAACTTATAATTTTTTAAATTATCATAGCCTGTCACAAGATATATATATATATATTCTTTCCCCTTTGGCGTATTAATACATTTCAAATATGAATCCATAAATCACAAATTACCTAGAAGTTACATACCGATCTTCATTCCAGAGAAATTCTTAATTGATCCAAAATGACAAGACATCTTGTGAATGTGGGAAATTCCAGGCCTCCACCGTGGTCCGGATTCCACGTTAAACTGTAGGTCCTTCATTTCATCTCACAATCACCCTATCATTACACATTAGCGTAAGTTCGTATAGCCCGAACGGGTAGTAAGACGCGGTGCTAATAATAATAATAATAATAATAATAGCTGATCCAAAAACTCAAAAGACTTCGTTAAACACCGCCATGACCTATTTATTTCCATTACGAATTATCTCATTTTTGTTGGAAAATAAATAATTTAAAATAGATTTGAGAGGATAAAAGCCAAATCGTATATCACTACCATCTTATATATATTAGTGCTATTCTGGCAAGAGGTATCGCAAAGAAAGCGTGTTAAAAGTCACACATGACACTTACAAAATGTTCTCCCCGTTTTATTTTCAGACATACACATCCTACTTTCTTAACTCGGCCTCTACAGTCCAGTGGTAATTAGGTGCCGATGATTTGTGACGCGGAGTGTTTATGTCTGAACAGATTCCTGACCTACTACCCAGGATGTGTAAAAAAACATTAGAAACAAACTGTGTAAATAAATAGAATAAAATACACCCATCCGTATTGCGGAACGAGATCACCCAGTAGCAGCATGAAGGTTCGAAGCCAAACTATGTCGTAAGTACAGTCATTTGGCAAACTACCCGCACCTGTGGTCACGTTGTCTAAGGAAGTAGACTTGCAATAGACTATAAATACGACGAATGGTCAGGCACGTTCATTGGAGATGGTTTTATGGCTGTGGTTAATCTGTATCCTTTAAGAAAGCACTTCCTAAACATTTTATAAGCACAATTCAATTTTTAGAGAACTATATTAAATCTAGGTGTATCGTAAAATTCTAAACGTGAGGGAAAGAGGAGTGTATTTAGTTCTTTTTTTGTTTGTTTATCCCCTTCCACTTATTCATGATTTTTCTCTTTTCAAATAATTACAAAACTCTCCCATTTCAAAAACTTCTCGTGGCCCACCAAAAATTGGCTCGTGACCCACAGTTTGGAAACGAACGCTTAAGTTACCATCCCTACATTGTATATTATATTAGGCCCACTATAACCTTTTGTTATAGCGTAGCAAATGATTTGATGGCCGCATGGTCTAAGAAGTCACTCTTGAAATAGACTATATTGACGTTGACGGGAGATTGGGGTTCAAATCCTAGTCGAGTGTTTTGAGGGGGTTTGTTACTAAATAACTTTCAACTCTCTCTCCACGCAAATGCGTATATATTTAATCTAAATTATACTGACAGCATTTTTATTTAATTAGTGTAATTAATATGTGTATAGGCCGGACGAATAATGAAACGCGGAGGGAAAAAAAAGTAATCTCAGGGACTTGTAAAAATGTGTGTTTAATGTAGGCCCTGGTAAAAAAAACAAAAAAACTTCAATTTCAAAGCTTGAGTTTAACCAAATTTAGAAACAATTTTTTGTTCATGATAAGCTGTGAAATATAACAATTTATGAACTATGACCAAAAAAGTCTACCGACAGATTTAATTGTTAATTTATATATTTTTAAAATTGTGATAACTAATAAAATATGTAAGAGCCAGCCACTTTTTGAGAGTAAAAGTGTCCCAACTAAAAGCCTCTTAGTAAAAGAGAAGAGTAAATATGTAGGCCTTCATGTGGTTATCCTAAATTAAATCAGTTTTTAACTGGTATGTCGATATTACATTTATAGAAAAATATCTTAAATAACCCATACTTAAGGCTTTGATTAAGACCATTTTATTATTTTTTCTCCAAAATACAATAGACAAACATTATAAAATAGCAATAATAAAACAATAAAGTAGAAATAAATAGATTTAAGAAATACCTGTTCCAGTGCTCCAAACCAAGAATATATAACACGGAGGAGGTGGTAAAGCATGTTGTTTTTAATAAACATGATATACAAATAATTTAATTTATTTAATATACCATTATCCAATCAAACCCTATAACCAGCACCGGTGGGCACGTGGTCTAAGTGTCATGTTCACCTAGACTTGTTTTCCGATCACGGGGAGGTCGGGGCTTGAATCGCGAACGGGTGTCCTAAGGAGAGTGTCTTTAATGGTTCCCCATCCTCCCTTCACCCAAATGAGGGTACATTTAACCTGAATTCTACTTTATTCATCTCTAATCATCTAGTGTAATTAGACGCGTATAGGCCAGACCGGTGATAAAGATGAGGACAAAAATTAATAGTCAACGTTAGGCATATATTATTATTATTATTAGCACCGCATCTTACTACCCGTTCGGGCTATACGCACTTACACTAATGTGTAATGTTAGTGTGATTGTGAGATGAAATGGAGGACCTACAGTTTAACGTGGAATCCGAACCACGGTGGAGGCCTGGCATTCCCCACATTCACAAAGATGTCTTGTCAGAGGTGAGGGAAGGGTTTGGGTTAGGCATATAGAATAATCATAAAAAAAAATCAATTTTAACGAAAATGTAGAATAAAAAAAATCATCAATGTTCATGAAAAGTATGCGGTGTTCAATTGATATTACTCTCGTTTGAAAGATCAAAGTATCATGTTTTGAATATATGAATGTTGCAAAAACATTTATTATTACATGGAGGCTGATCAATTCTATTATTTTTATTGGTTCGATTGTCACAGTTAGCGATATCATAATGAACATTATATACAACTGGTGATATTGAACCGTGACGTGTCTGTTAGCGGCCCATTTAACCGGATAGATACGCGAGATGGGTAAGGGAGGGGTTAAGGTGGGGTCGGCGAGGGGTCGGATGTAGGACGGTATGTGAGAGAGTCCCAAAAAACCAGTTCACAATAGTAACTACTGTAGGTTTCATTCTTTGGTAACATTGTAATCGTAATGCTAGCAGTAGCACCAGTCTCGCTGGCCACATGGTCTAACACGCTACTCTCGTGTTGGACTAGACTGCTGAAGACGGTGTGAGAGAGGTTCGATCCCGGTCGGATACACTGAGGGTGGTATTTTTCTAAAATGGTTTTCCACTCTCCCTCCACGCAAATTTGGTTGCACTTTATCTGAATTAAAAGCTTCATAACCTCTAACAAAATAGTGTTATTAGTACATAGAAGTATAACCCGAACGGGTAGTAAGACATGGTGCTAAAGAGAAAAAAAATGCTGCTAGAACTTTCTGTAACTAATAGTTTCAACACACGAACATACTTGACATGATCAATCGTTGAAATAAGGATCGCAGTCAGTGATTTATGTGTGTGTGTGTGTGTGTGTGTGTGTGTGTGTGTGTGTGTGTGTGTGTGTGTGTGTGTGTGTGTGT
>CABEEJ010000439.1:50057-81901 GCA_901482245.1 Timema douglasi
GTGTGTGTGTGTGTGTGTGTGTGTGTGTGTGTGTGTGTGTGTGTGTGTGTGTGTGTAAAGGGGCGCCCTTATATTATGGGCCTTTTATTTCTGCGCATGGTCGCGTCTTACTATTTGTTCAGGTAATACGCATAGTTGACAACAACTATGATGGGATAGAGATGAGGAAGGAAGAGTTTCAGAGGTAATCTACCCACATTTGCGCCGAAGGAGAGTGGGAAACTATTTAGGAAAACCACCCTCAGTACTCCCAACAAGGATTCGAACCCCGATATCCGATATCTTCATCATCAGACCAGTCTAACACGAGAGTGACGGCTTGGACCATTCGGTTACTGAAGCGGGTAACCGTCACTTAATAGCTCCGAAAAAAGAAGAAGAATAAAGTACATTAATACACCCGACTAAGATAAGGGAAAATATTTTCAGAAAAAAAGGTTGTATTTGCCCTAATTCATTTTGATAGTTTGTTGGCCCTGCCGATAGTCGGACCCGGAAGAACTAGATCAGGCAAGCTAAACCTGCGTCTCTATTCATGATTTTGTTCAGCCCGTGGAACTTTAGTTTGATGAACTGAGCTTAGTACCAACGAGTGTGACTCTATTCTTATTTTTATAAACGTCTTAGAAATACATCCTTTTGATAATGTGATATTTGGGAGTTTGGTATAATTTGGGGGAATATGAGGTAGGTGTATCAAATTTGTACTCTTTCTTCGACATGATTCAATTTTCAAAAGTTGTCGAATTTGTGCGCCCAATATGTGCAAAGTTTGGCAGCACATGAGTGTGTTAACAGTTGTTTTCTCAAATGGAATGGTACCAAACAATCGAGAGATCACGCCTTACTGAGACGCATTTGTCAACATTGTGAAAGTGATTTTGACACAAAATTTATAGCACAATAATTAAAACATTGCTGCAGATAAAGGGTTTTAAACTTTTGGTAAAAAAATATGTGATATATCTTATTTTATATATATTTATTTAGGGTGTCTGAACGTGCACTTTCTGACCCTCATTAGCGTGGAGGGAGCGTTGAAAACCCTTTTGGAAAAACCACCCTAAGTACACCCGACCGAGATTCGAACCTAGATCTCCCCGTCATTGGCAGTCCAGTCTATTGCAAGAGTAGCGCGTTAGACCATGCGACCACCGTAGTGACTCGTAAGATAACTTCCATACCGTTTACTAAGGTTGCTCTGTTTCAAAATTCAAAAATGTGGGCATCGTGTCGGTGACATCCCGAAACCAGGGTCACCATCAACCCGATTAATTGGAATTTTGGAGTCAAGACTAGATGAGTTTGACATTTGTCGCAATCTACACTAATATTATAAAGAAGAAAGATTTAATTTTTTGTTTTTTTGTTTGTAATGGATAAACTCAAAAACCACTGGATCGATTTTAAAAATTCTTTCACCAATATAAAGCTACATTATCAGTGAGTACACAAGCTACATTTTATTTTGAAAATTTAATTTGTTCCTCATAAAAATGTCGATAGTCACTCATATTTTATAGTATAATCAATGATGATTCTTCAATATGTGTGTTGAAAATAAAAAAGGGTCTAGTATTATAATTAAGAGGTAAAATATTTCCTCTGAAGACTCAATTTTCTCATTAAGTCCTTCAAACTATAAAATGGTTCCATTTAAATTTTAAAGTCATTGTCACAGAGGTGAAGTTTTTCAACACTTTATCGTGGTTGTTTTCTCTTGATTTTAAATTTAAAAATAGTTGGATAGACACTTACTTAGTCTACGCCATTTAGAACTCGAAATATCATTGACACACTTACAAAAGTATGTCACCTATTCCTATCTTGATATAGTTCTATCCATTCTACCTCATTACACCTTATCCCTATCTTGAGCTAGTGCTATCCAGTCAACCTCATTACAATTTATCCCTATCTTGAGCCCGTTATATCTAGTCCTTTTCATTACACCCTATCTATTGAGAGCAATAGTAATAATATTACTAATCAGTAGTAGATGTTTATGCAACATACAATTAAATTATATTCAAACTACACGTCCAAGATGCACAGACTACTTACACTCAATTAATAATACATTTGAAAATAAACCATACGTTATCTTATTGGGAACTGAAACATCTTAAAAGGTATAATCTTTGTGTTCTTATTTTATGTTATTTTTTTAGCCTTATAATCTGAAAATTAGCCATAGCCCAAGGATGAGTTAGGGAAATAAATGGAAAATAGCCCAAGTTTTCGTAAAGAAAAGTTTTTAAACCACACTAATAAATAACGTAGACCCAGTATACCCAACCAGCATTCGAACCTATACAACCTTGACATCTGATAAGAGACAAACAGATTGACGCTTAGCTATCTCTGCAGGTATTTAATAGTGACGTTACGAAGAACTCAACTGCTCTTTGGATCCTGATAAATGAGCTTTTTTTTTCAAATGAGGTTTAAGATTGTTAATTTAAACACAATGTACTTCGAACAGGGTTTATTTGAAAGCCCGGCTTTACTACCTAGCGGTTTGTGTTTAAAATAAGAGCAGTTTGCAACACCTGGTTCCCTTTCGTGAAGGGTGTTCCCTGCTATAGGCACATTGCCATTACTGTAATTTGTCACCTCGGCCTGTTACTTTACCTCGCCTTAGCTCGCGCTGAATATTTCATGCAAGGTAAGTGGTCCTCAGGCAGGAAGAGAGTCTGTACCTGGGAGGATGTAAGCTAGGAGAGGAAGATAATCTGTACCTGGGAGGATACATACTAGGAGAGGAAGATAGTCTGTGCCTGGGAGGATATGAACTAGGACAGGAAGATAGTTTGTACCTGGGAGGATATAAACTACGAGAGAAAAAAGTTTGTGCCTGGGAGAATATAAGTTAGGAGAGGAAGAAAGTATGTGCCTGGGAGGATACAAGATAGGAGAGGACGAAAGTATATGCCTGGGAGGATATAAGCTAGGAAAGAAAGAAAGTCTGTGCCTGGGAGGATGTAAGCTAGGAGAGGAAGATAATCTGTACCTGAGAGGATATAAGCTAGGAAAGAAAGACATTTTGTACCTGGGGGGATATAAGTTAGGAGAGGAAGAGAGTATGTACTTGGGAGGATGTAAGCTAGGAGAGGAAGATAATCTGTACCTGGGAGGATATAAGCTAGAAGAGGAAGAAAGTCTGTCACTGGACTGGTAGGATACAAGCTAGGAAAGGAAGATAGTCTGTACCTGGGAGGATACATAATAGCCAGATGATTCTCCTATACGTCGTCTGGCAAGAAATTGACGCCAGAGAGTTAATGCAAGAAATATATTTTCATTAGTACGTCTTAATATTTAACAATGACTTAATTTAAAAAAATATATGAATGTATAGGCTAGTTCAGAGAAAATTCTCCCGTAAAGGCATGAAGAAAGGATGGGAAAACCACCGTGTTAAAACATATTTGGAGCTACCCTTTTTTGCACTTGCCCCAAGATTCGAACTTCAGTGTCTTAGACCATGTGACCTCCAGTATTGAAAAAAAAAATCATCACAGTTAGGGAAAAAAAGAATAGTAATGACTAATTATTATATTAGCTCTTTTTTTTGGTCGAAGGATAAAACTATAGGGCTATTATAACAGAAAGCGTACAACCCAAACAGGTAGTAAGACATGGTGCTTAGTAAATAAAAATAAATAAAGACTATACGAGTGTAACAGTAAGGCCTATACTTTCATCATTCCTACATCAATAGAGTAGAATCTCATTAATCCGGACTAATTGCAGCTTGAAGTTGTCCTGATTACTGAAAGTCTGGATTAGAAAAAAATAACACATAAAATAAGTCAAGGTACGATTAAAACAGCCTAGACAATAACACACCACATTTATTTCACATTTAACGAATTAAAATAGAAACTAGCCTGTAGGAAAGTGCCCGCGGTAAATTCGTACTATGGCTTGCAGTCACGGTGCATTGCAGTAGACCAGCCTTTTCATCGGAGTTTATCAATGTATTTATTATTATTAGCACCACGTCTTACTATCCGTTCGGGTTATACGCACTTACGCTAATGTGTAATGGTAGGGTGATTGTGAGATTAAATGGAGCACCTACAGTTTAACGTGGAATACTGAACCACGATGGAGGACTGGCATTCCCCACATTCACAAGTTGTGATTAATACACGTCTTGTCAGAGGTGAAGGAAGGTTTTGGCAATCAGATAAATCTGTGCCCGGACCGGGGATTGAACCCCCGACCCAAGCACAGAAGTCAGACACCTTACTCCTAGACCACAAGGTCACCTATTAATGTGTTATTTTAGGAAAAGGGCTGTCCCAATGGCTACGTTTTGATTGCGTTCATGTCTGTTTGCACCCACTTAATATTCATACATTTTCCATACTATCTACTTAAGAAAACATTAAATTTTTTGCCTCAGTTTTACCAAATATTTTGTACTATTAACTTTTTTTTCAGAATGGTAATTGTTTTAGTCCGGCATGGTCAAAAAATGTGTCATTGGGAGAATGGAAATCAATGACTAACCTAACCTAACCTAACCTAACCTACCAACATTCCTTCATACTACTAGCTTTGAAACAGGACCGATAAAAAAAAAGGCATACACGTCCTACTTCCAGTTGCTAGTATCAAGGCTTTGACTCTCCAATGGGCGCGAACACTTACGGTTTATCTTAGGCGGGCGCAAACGCCACCATTTTTTTCAAAAGGCGCTACCAACATCCCACCATCCGCATTGGTAGGGTCCGGATTGACGACGTTCCACTGTAATGTGAATATGCAGATATATAGCCTGGACGGCAAGTAAGACTCAGCAGAAATAAAAAACAACCTTAGAACCGTACTCGTAGGGACTTGAAGTCTTTAAACTATTTGTAACTTTGTTTTGTTCTTATACAAAAAAATGTTTACGAAGACATGTCTGACTTTCAAATATTTTCTTAACTTTATATTTTACAAATAAGGTAATATTAGAGCTTTATTACATTCTTAAACTTAACAAGTCAACACAAAAATGATAAGTTAATCGCGCCGGCATTTGAAGCAAAAGGAAAGGGGATATTTTAACTTGCCGCTTGTCTTGCACTAAAGCTACTGGAAAGAAATTAAAAGGCAATGAAACGCTCAAGTTGTCATGCTCGTGCGATTCAATTACACATAAAATAAAATCTCATGTGAGTTAAGTGCGTCTACAACGTCTAAATAGGTTTTTTTTAAACAGTAGTTTTAATTTAACACATCTATTTCTTGTCAGATCTTATCGAGTAATAATTCTTATTTACAGATAAATTTAAGTGGTTAAGTACCGTGAAATAGATATTTAATGTAAAGGATATAAACTATAAGAAAATAGCTAATTAAAATCAATCAATCAAAAATTAAAAAAACACACAAGTTTTTATTATATTTTTTACTATAATACGTTCTTTAAAAATCCAATAATTAAATGGTATTTAAATGATAGGATTTGGCCTTCACTGTATTAGCACAAAGCTCTATACATAAAGACTTAAACATTAATTTAACGAAGAACAGTTCACGAAACACACGCAACAAAAGAAAACTCCCAGGTCTAAAGTGAAGTATAATTCTTACTGAATACACATCACTACACAAGTACTAGATATTATAAATACCACCCGGCATAAGATGATTATTTTGGTCTACAAAAGGCTTTATCAACAAATCGGGAATTGCAAAGGTATCAAAATTAAGCACACCATTTTAAAAACTATATAATTAATACATTTTATCCCCCTTTATTTTTAATGTAGTTGTAATTTAAACTGAAAGAATTTTCAATTTAAATCGTAATTAAGGCCCACTGCTTTTTGTGACCGAAGCTGTAAATGAAATAAAAAGAATATTTAACGCAAGATGCAATAGTGATCACTTAGTACAAGACTTAACAGCTACATTTTTATATTCCCCGGGGCATGACCCTTTTATCATTCAACTTCAGGGTCAGCCTTGCTCACTAAAAACATGTATGTGATCATGCATGGGGACAGAGGTGTGAGACGAGTAGTAAACCTTTGCTACTATAATAGTAGCATGGTGTATGTCTCATACAAAAAAAAAAAGAGATAGAGAAACATTTATTTTTTCTATTCTCTTCCCTCACTAAAATACTCGCACCCCTAATGCCACCTTGACGTCTTGAGTAGTATAGTTTCATATCTTACCCCACGATCAGTATTAGTTTTATTTTCATGTATTCATACGCCAATAATCTGACGTGTTTGACAGATTGTGTCAGTTTTGACTGCTGTAGTAATCATATCACGACATTTTGATGACGTTGGCTTACCTATGTTTATAGTGTAGGTATAATCTGGTTCGACCTTAGGTATCGCCCCACATATTACGAGATTACCACGTGACAGCTGAACCTATTTCTAAGAATCGCAGTAAGGATAACCATTAAATAGAGCACATGAACAAATAAAGTCGAGAGTGATCGACAATGACGAACGGTCGTTTTATTGGTTTTGTATTTGCCAAATCAGCGTCGCATCTATCAAAAAGTGACAGCTTCGTAATACACGTCTCGGTGCTTGAATACATCATTGTTGTAGAGCTACAAAGAGATTTACGTAAGAAGGTATCCGACAGTTACAATAGTGATTAAAACTACTTTTTATTTTTTCATACGTCAATTCATGTGGTCTTAAGAACTCCCTTATACTGTTTTTTGTTGCCCTACATAACAGTCGGTATTACATTACAACCAGAGGTACTGGTTTACAGCCAAGTACTTCCAAAAGTACTTATTTTTGAGGTTTGAAAAAATAATATTTCGAATTGAACAGCTCCAGCTCAAGGAACGTTTCCCTTGAGCTTAATTTTTAGAGAAGTTTTATTTAAAGTTAATTTGCTAAAGATTATTTTCACGAACAATGACAATCAAATTTCCTATACAATATACGAGTTCTTATATCATAGATATAATTATTATTTACTATATAATAAGTAAGTTACTATCTAATAATATGAGTTCCTATATAATATGCGAGTTTTTACTTAACATTTGAGTTCCTATACAGTATGCAAGTTCCTATATAATATGTAATTATATATTGTATAATATGTTAATAGTTCCTATCCAATATGTGAGTCCCTAGCTAATATTAGAGTTCCTATGTAACATGTAACATGTGAGTTCCTATGTAACATGTGAGTTCCTATGTAACATGTGAGTTCCTATGTAACATGTGAGTTCCTATGTAACATGTAAGTTCCTATATAATATGTGAGTTCCTATATAATATGTGAGCTCCTATATAATATGTGAGCTCCTATATAATATGTGAGCTCCTATATAATATGTGAGCTCCTATATAATATGTGAGCTCCTATATAACATGTGAGCTCCTATATAACATGTGAGTTCCTATATAATATGTGAGCTCCTATATAATATGTGAGCTCCTATATAATATGTGAGTTCCTATGTAACATGTGAGTTCCTATGTAACATGTGAGTTCCTATATAATATGTAAGTTCCTATATAATATGTAAGTTCCTATATAATATGTGAGCTCCTATATAATATGTGAGCTCCTATATAACATGTGAGTTCCTATATAATATGTGAGCTCCTATATAACATGTGAGCTCCTATATAACATGTGAGCTCCTATATAATATGTGAGCTCCTATATAACATGTGAGCTCCTATATAACATGTGAGTTCCTATATAATATGTGAGCTCATTCCTATATAATATGTGAGTTCCTATATAATATGTGAGTTCCTATATAATATGTGAGTTCCTATATAATATGTGAGTTCCTATATATATGATGTATAAATAAATTCCCTTGAAAAGAGAATAAAGTGCACACTCGCTTTTGTAATGACTCCGTTCTTAATGTTGTTTTTGCAGATCAGAATCCGGTATATAGTAGGGTTTTGGTAGAATAAAAGACCTTTCCAGAACAGACTTTCTACCAAAATTAGTGTACACCTTATTTTGACTTTTCGGTTGTATATGTTTCAAAAAGATATTTATTAATATTACATTATCTTTGTTTCTATTGTTGCTTGCTTTTCATGCTACACATTACTGGATATTTTAAACTTAAGTATTAGTTTGAAGTGATTAGCAACCAACAAATAGGAAAAAAAAGACATTAAAATTAATTTACAGATCTGTATGAACAGAGTTATTTTTGTTTTAATAAATAGTTATGTTTCAATTTTATTTCTCCTATATATTATTTTTACTCATCTATTGTATTTCACTTTTTTTTGGTAGCATATGGAATGTTTGTTATATTTTTTGTCCTGCTTGGGAAAATATGGTCAACATACTTTTAGAAGAAACTAGTCGTATCAATACCAATAAATTAATAATCTTATACAACTATTATTATTATTATTATTATTATCACCGCGTCTTACTACCCATTCGGGTTATACGCACTTACGCTAATGTGTAATGTTAGGGTGATAGTGAGATGAAATGAAGGACCTACAGTTTAACGTGGAATCCGAACCACTTATACAACTAAAAATATTTAATGTTGAAACCCTCATAAAAGGTATTTTTTTTAAACCTACTTCCTATGGAAAATCCGCTTGTTTCCCTAAGTTTATTATTATTATTATTATTATTATTATTAATAGTGTAACAGCCGACTTCGGTTATCTCGGTGGTCGCCGGGCTTATGNGGCGTTACTCTCGCAAGACACTGGATCGCCGGTGATTGGAAGATTGGAATTCAGTTTTTTTTCCCCGCCTAAATTGACTCCCTTTCTTTCGGCACACAAAGGCGGGCACATTTCCTATAAAATCAATCTTTCTCCTCCCTACTACAGTAGTGTAAATCTACGGTTATCCCGAAAGGATAGTAAGACGCGGTGTCCGTACACAGCAATAAATATATAAAGTAGTATAGCCTGTTTGTTTCTGACGATACACTCCCACGTTCTAAGAGGCCCTGTGAAAATGATCCTCTTCATACCAGACGCAGAATAATGGTGGTGATTGTGCGGCTGAAGAAAGATTACCGTCTCGCTCATCTCGGCGCACTCAATATAAATAATACTATCTGTACCGCGAAAGCATCCGGATGTGGTTCGCACTTCGCGCGTCCACAACTTCCTCCAATAATTACAAGCCGGGCCGCTTTATTTGAGAATCAGAGACGCCGGCTTCAACACTTACATGAGGCGACCTGTGATTTATAGTGACACTCACACATTTAAAAAAAGCAGTGTTCACACAAGTCAATTGTAAGTTGATGAATAAGATGTCGAAAGCTAAAATGAATGGTTTGAAAATTCTGTTTCAATTTAGTTCAACAACATAACGGTTGAATAAACAAGTTGTACTCTTTTAAACTTTTGCCATTGAGCTGATTTCAACCTAGGGCGATGTTATTAAAATGATCGACTAAAGTTATATAGTATATAGTGTGTAAGACCGTTAATGGAGGGATGATCTTAGAATATAATTTTGTTTCTTTATCTCAAAAAGCTTGTTAATTGTAGCTTTTCCCCTGGATAGCCGAATTATTTTACTGTAAATAAAACCCTCACATGCTTAGCTATCATATTAGGGAGTCTCTAACGGAATCGCTCCATGTATAATAAATAATAGTGATAGCAATTTTAGACGGTATGGACGGTAGTTTGACGACAATTCTTCTTGGGATATCCGGGATAAAATATATGAACGCACAGTGAACAAAATTCTTCATGAATGAAACAAATACGCACAATTCTGGCTTAGCAGACTTTACCCTCTTAAAAATAATACGGCAGGTTTTCCCAATGCACCGAGTCAGGATTCGAACTGCCCGTGAAATTCAAATCTGACGTTACAGAGGTCTCAGTAATAGATGTGCAGGAGGTGCCCAAGGAGATATATATATATATATATATTAGAAAGTATGCTTCTCAGAACCACGAACCACGAAACAGTTCACGGTTCCCTGCAGGTGTAGGGCGAGCAAAAAACTACAGTACAATTTTCAGAGGAAAAACCTTATTTGACAACTAGAAAAGTTACTGGATATACTTTCACGTGTTCATAAAACAGGTTATATGAGCTGCAGCTGTCACTTTTGATAGATATTATCTATACCAATAAAATTAAATGTTATCAATGTTGCCCGAAAATAAAGTTTGTGCTATCTAAAAAGCCCTTCCTATGAAAATTTGACTGTATCACAAACCACGAGCAGAAATAGAGAGAAAAGAAAGATTTATCTTTGGTATCTCACTCACGACAAGGAGATCACGAGAATGACCCCCATCCTTCATTTGTCACACAAAATAGAACAAACAAAAATACCAAATACGATTCTGCAACCAAGAGAGAAAGAACAAAAGAACACTGGGAAAGTATAAACGTGAAAACAAGAAGGTAAAACGGGTAGTAATAAAAGAGGTTAGAGTTCTCCGACGGTCGTTAGCGGTAGTTGCGTGCGGGGTTCTTGGATCGATGACTCTTATGCGCAAAGTGCGACGGGTCGCAACTTCGACCCTCAGATGGTGGAACGACCCTCGCAGGTGGATACGCGGAGAATTACATCAGTCTCATCTTGTCCGATTTCCCGATGATGTGGTGGTTGTTGTTCGAACCCCGTCTGTGTGTGCTAAGGTTTATTCCCCTCTTAACCGTTTCTCTCTCTCTCTGAAAGTCACTCTAAATGCAACCACCCTAAATGTAGATATCACTGACAGGTACAGTCCAATTTTCATATAAAGGGCTTTGTATGACAGCTAGTAAAGCATTTTTTACTGCGTCTTAGTACACGTTATGGCTATATACCAACATTAATCACGCCAGTCGAGTAGGAATGAGGAAAGTAGAATTTTAGATAAAGTGTAACCACATTTGTGTGGTTAGATAGTGTGAAACCATTTAGGAAAAAACATCAAAAGTACACCCTACCGGGATTCGATCCCCGATATCCCCGTCACCGGTAATCCAGTCCAACACGAGACTGACGCGTTAGACTGTGCGACCACAGCTGCGGGTTTAGTAAAGCTACTATATATACGTTCAATTATTCATACGCAAGGTCATATATTCTCACTTATGATAATTATCAATATCTTTAACATAATTAATGTGTGAATCTTCTAAATAGTAGCCTATAGTTGAAGGTCAAATCTCCGTTTCTTTGACTTCGAAATCTCAAGAAAGCCTTCGCATATTCGAAAAATTTCGAAAGAAGAAGAAAACTTCGATATATCATTAAAATATTTGAAATATCTCACTAAATATATGACATATTTCACTTATTTACTTTTATTTACTTTTTATCACCACGTCCTACTACCTGTTCAGGATACACGCATGTATTAAAATTACTCTAATAGGGTAAGAAAGTGCATTCTTGAAACAAAAGTTAGGTTTTTCCTTTATCATCCAAATTGGTTGAGTCGGTAAATGTACAAAGCGGAAAAAAACCCCATCAAATGTAATGTTAAAGTAGCTACCTACAACTTCGGCTTCAACTTTGCTTATCGTGTTTCATTTTTTGTTAAGAATTCACTTTTAATTTAAAAAGTGATATTCTCAAACCAATAAATATAATACTATACATATAGTAAAATGTAATTATTGATGATGATGATGATTATTATTAGGTGTTCTGTATTACGACAGGTCCATTCCTTTTTTTAGTGAACTTGACCGCTAATGCACCCTGGCACCCTCTCCTCTGCCTCCTCCTTCAGCTCCCAGAATTTTCTTATTTCCTTCAAGTCATTCTATATTTGAATCTTCATTATTCCCAAGATCCTCTTTCTCTGCAGTTCCTCCTAAGGATGTGTACGGTCCAGTTTGCTTTGTACCAAAGTATCACATCCAAAATGGTTCTCTTCTCACCCACTCTTCTTAGGACTGCTTCATTTGTCACCCTCTCTTTCCACTTAATTCTTCTCCAGCGCATTATTTAAAATCTCTCCAAGTATTTCTCATACACATTCCTAAGAATCCTTGATGACCGTTAAAAATTATATTTGTGTTTTATTTAAAGTTTCTTACCACAATAATTCTACTTTAATTAGGGCCTATATGGTAAACGGTTTCTCCAATAATTTTAATGAACAGGACAAACATAGCTGTTAGAAGGCTGAATGTTAGCTTGATTCTGATTGGTTAAGCATGGAACGACTCTTTACAGTGTGATTCTCCTTCTGTATCAAGGAATGAAACGTTGCTACTCAAAATATTCACCTCTCTTTTCAGGATATTATAGTTTATACTTTATATACATCAAGTCTTGGAAATTTATCGTTGGTTCCCCAGAATAAACATTTTTAAGAAACTATAAGAATATATTTAATATTTTTATTAGCACCACGTCTTACTACCCGTTCGGATTATACGCACTTACGCTAATGTGTAATGATATGGTGATTTTTAAATGTGATGGAGGACCTACAGTTATTATTATTATTATTATTATTATTATTATTATTATTAGCACCGCGTATTACTACCCGTTCGGGTTATACGCACTTACGCTAATGTGTAATGGTAGGGTGATTGTGAGATGAAATGAAGGACCTACAGTTTAACGTGGAATCCGAACCACGGTGGAGGCCTGGCATTCCCCACATTCACAAGATGTCTTGTCAGAGGTGAAGGAAGGGTTTGGTAATCAGATAAATCTGTGCCGGGACCGAGGATTGAACCCCGGCCGCCAGCACAGAAGTCTGACACCTTACCCCTAGACCGCCAGGTCACCNGGGTGATTGTGAGATGAAATGAAGGACCTACAGTTTAACGTGGAATCCGAACCACGGTGGAGGCCTGGCATTCCACACATTCACAAGTTGTGATTAATGCACGTCTTGTCAGAGGTGAAGGAAGGGTTTGACAATCAGATAAATCTGTGCCGGGACCGAGGATTGAACCCCGGACCCCCAGCAGAGAAGTCCGACACCTTACCCCTAGACCGCCAGGTCACCTAATATATTTAAACTAGGAAAAATAGGGTAGATAGGTCCTTTTATTTTAGCACCGCGTCTTACTACCCTTTCAGGTTATACGCTTATGTACTAATTACGCTAATAGTTTTAGGGGTTAGAGAGGTTATATTGATATGAAGTGTACCAGAATTTGCGTGAAGGGAGAGTGGAAAACCCCTCTAGTACATCCGTCCGAGATTATAAACTTGATCTCCCCATCATCGACAGTCTAGTCTACTATGAAATTAGCGTCTTAAACCGTACGGCCACTGAAGCGGGTGTTAGATAAATCTGAATCAAGATTAGTTGCTTTGGAGTTTATTTTTGCACAATATGAATTTAAATGATCTTGATTGCTCGCTATGATTTTGGTCAAATTAACTCTCCAGTAAGCTTAAACTAAGTCATTATTAAGTCTTGTGTTAATAATATCAGTAAAACCAGTACATCATCTAACATATTTTTATTGTTTGATTCCTATCTTTTGTAACGTCATAAGCTGCATAACAGTGATTAATCCGGCGATTAAAATATAGCATCGTGTTTTTATCTCCGTGTAATTAGGATAGTCTAGACTCCTAGTGCGATTTATTTCAATAAACTCTCATAATTCACCATAACGTTAATGTGATTATTTTATCATTTATATGACATGTGATGTTGATGTAATTTATGTCCTTCAATTATTTTTTTCACTTTTTGTTCGGGTTATACGTATTTATATTAATTAGGCTAATGTGATAGAGACGAGGAAGCTAGAATATGTGTTAAGTGCACCCGCACTTGCGTGGGTGTGTGGAAAACAACTCAGGAAAAGAACAACCTGATTCATCCATCCAGGATTCAAATACCGACAAACCAGACTAAGTGAGTTGACATTTAGACTGCGTACCCATCAGAACGGATCATTAAAAATTATTTTTAAAAAAAGCAATTTTTTTTGGATAGGATAAAAGTTGTTGTTTATCACAATCCAATAGTAAGCACATTCTTTATAGCTAAACTTTAATTTAACCAATCTTGGGCTTAGCTTCATGAGTCATTATTACAAAAATGGAAGGAAGGTATTATAGTACCCATTTTCAAAAAGGGGGATGAATCAGTGTAATGACTACAGAGGTATCTTGCAACTACCAACATGCTATAAAATTGTATTTAACATAATTTTTAAGAGAGTAAAAAAATACAAAATAAATCATTGGGGGTCATCAGTGTAGATTTCGACGAAATAGATCAACATCGGATCAGATTTTGTACTTTTCGGACAAAAGCTACGACTATTAGAAAAAAAAAGTGGGAATACAACATGACGGTTCATCAACGATGCATATATTTTACAAAGGTCTACGATTCAGTTAAAATAAATACATTATATGAAACTTAAGCTAATTTTGGAATACAAATAAAAGCGTTTCAAGCTAAGTGAGATATGTTAGACCGATACGCGTGGCAGGGTGCGGGTTGGATGTCACTACTCTGGTACTTTCTAAATTCATAATGGGTTGAAACAAGGAGATGCACTTTCCCCATTACTTTTTAATCCAAGCCTTAAAGTATGCTATTAGGGTCAGTTAAGAGAGTAGGTAAGGGTTAACATTAAACGGTACAATGCAGCTATTAGGATATGCAGATGATTTAGTTTTGTTGGGCAATACAGTAGTAAGAAAGCTCTTGCGAGAAATACTGAGATTTTATTAGAGGCTAGTATAAAATTAGGTTTAGAAGTGAACGCTGAAAAGACAGACTATTGTCACACAGAGAACACAGATTAGAGACTATAATTTAGAGATTAATGCGAACAACATATAATTTGACCGGGTCTATGAGTTTAAATATTTAGGTACAATTTTAAATAGCAATAACAATATTAGATTGAAAATTAGGTAAATAATACACTAGGGAAATGTAGAGTTGTTGACACCCTGCCTGCTTTCAAAGAATTTTAAAACTCAGAATATACACAACAATAATTTTACCGATTGTTTTCTATGGGTGTAAAACGTGGTCTCTTAAATTACATGACGAAAAATAATTTGGACCATTGGTAAGACGTAGACGCATATGGGAAGAAAACCTTAGAATGGACCTTAAAGTGATTGGTTGTAAATGAGATGGACTGGATAGAACTAGCTCCAGATAGGGATAGGTGGCGTACTTTTGTAAGTGCGGCAAAGAACTTTCGAGTTCCTAATGCCATCGAATAAACTAATAAATAAAGTTATGTATGTTATGAGTGAAATAACGTTACAGCATATAAAAATAACGACAGTAAATTTAAGCACTGCCTTAGTAAAACATATCCAGAAAGTTTGTTTATGGTGACAAATTATTACGTAATTTTGTGAAAAATTAAGTTAATTTGTAAAAGTTAGTAAATTACCAAAGTCCTCGTAACTTATTTGATTAAAATATATAACTTAACTTTATCATAAACCCTAACGAATAGAATAACGTGACACTGTAATATTGGGCTTAAACCATCACTTTTTAAAAATCAAGCGCTAAAACGTCAACAAAAACACATTAGAGAAAATAATGAAAAACTTTAGTAAAATATTATTTTTGTATGTATAGTATATTTTGGTACCGATTTAGCTTTAACTACGGAACATAAAGGTACAGCCAAGCTTAAAACAAATTCAGTACTTTCCAGAATTGGCTAAAAACTTTTTTTATTATTAAAAAACTAGATTCAATTTTGTATTGACCTGTTGAATGTCACGTACAGCTATATTTTTATTTATTCCTATTTCGTTGTAGCCTCAATATATTAAAATAGTAGGCTATTACAGCTAGTGAGATAAATATTTATACTCAAGGATTAAGAATGAGGAAGGAGAAACTTTAAAGAAGATGTACTCGTATTTGAATGGAGGAGGATTGGAAAACTAGCTAAGAAAAACCTTTCTAAGTAAACATAGCCAGACTTCTGACCCGGGCCTTACTGTGACTGGCAAACCAAAGCAGATAATGTTAGCGCCTTAACCTGCATGACCACTGATTTGGGCTGATATAAGTAGTAGCTTCATTTAATTTACGACTGACATTTATCTAAATTCACTGTACCAATGCATTCATAAGTTAGCTTAAATGAAAAGAGAATAGCTTTTTTTAAGTGCTTTATTATGCGTGGAGATTTTGAATGACATAGTTCTCGACCTTTCTATGAAGTGACAAGATAACAATTCCAACGGTCACATAAATGGCGGGACGCCAGCAATGCAGCATTGCATAGAAGGTTTCTTCGGAATGAGTCACTCGCACCGAAACGGATGTTGGCAATACTGTCTTCTGTTGGGTGTTGCGTCGCGATTTGAACTTGAACCCATAAAATCTAAGAAAAAGAAAGAAAGAAAGAAAAAGAAGCAGCTTGCTTCACCTTAATGGTGAAGAACAGGTTATAAAAAATTACTGGTCTGGTTTTCCAACATTTCATAAATATAATACCAGAAGTGAACGGATTATTCCATCATGATGCGATGAGGAAGAAGAATATGTTTATTTTTTACTTTTTGTAAGAATGGACGGCTACTACTCTATTCATCAGTTATTTCTTCATGACAATATGTAGGTATACATATATTGCGATAAACACATATCAACAAGTTAAAAAAAAGAGTTGCATAACTCATTTACAGTATAAATAAAATATTAATCAGTTCAAAGTCCTTAAAGCTTTTTTTCTATGTACATTGTACAGTCTTGGTTACAAAAATTTGAACCAGATTTTTCAGTGAATCTTTTGTGACCAACACTGTACACACTTAAATGTAAAATAAGCATTATTAATTAAGTTACTTTGTCCTTAAAATGTATCTAGATGATAGTGGAAACGTTTCTTCTCAACTAACTTAGTCAAGAAATTTATTCTCTCTTCCTTGTCCATGTTTAAATAAACAAAGACACTCCATACAGGCTCGTGGCTTTTTTTTTAAGGGGATAAGGAAAGAGGGGCTATAATTTATTACGAGAGACGAGCAATGAGAAGTCTTCTTTCCCTCTCTATCCCCTCTCAACAGCCCTTGTTCTCAACTCAAATATATAAAAGACCACCCACTATAGTTCCTGCTTTTACATTACACCGTTACACACACACTCTCTCTCTCTTTATATATACACGGAGGACCTAACTGTAAAATAGTGTAACACCCTACGGCAAGGCTGGAGCGACTTACACACAGCTATATAGACACACTGTCCTCCAAAAAAAGAATGATTACGTTGTGGCTGGCCAACAAATAATAAAGAATAAAGAAGCTCCACCCAAACATACGATTGTCTCTTTCGTGTTTTTTGGCAGCATAACCAACAGCAAACCCCATGATCCGCTCTCCGTGAAAGTTGGAAGCAACCAACCGATGTATATTTTTCCGATATCATCGAGAGGGATATAATAAACGTTACTATATTCTTTATTTGTTTTTTAAGTTTACGATTTATACCACAGCATATCAAAATGATGTAGATATTAGGACCACAACTGTTAAAAAACATGACTTGTTTTTGCCAACGCGTCTTGGTTGAACGCATATGTAATAATTACACTAATGTGTTAGGGTTGAGGAAGGTTATATTTATAAGAAGTGTACCCGCATTTACATGGAGGAATAGTGGAAAGCCATCAATGAAAAATCACCCTTAGTAAAGTCTGTTCAGCGTAGGAATTGTTTTCTGAAATACCTTTTTCCCTACCAAAAATCTATTATATAGTAGGATATTGGTAGGAACAAAGACCTTTCAGAGAGTAATTCCTACCGTGAATGAAGTAAACCCAGCCATGATTAAAACCTAGATCTCCACGTCATCGGCAGGATCATCCGAACACGAAAGTGCGGGTCCTAGCCGGGTGTTTTTTTATTTAAAAAAAAAAGGGTCTACCACTCTCCCTACACGCAGATACTGATACATTTCATTCAAACACTACCTTCCTCATCTCTACCCTATAATTGTTACTAAAATATTTATATCCAGGACTGATATTAAGACGTGGACGGAACATTTTTACGTTGACAATTTGAAATGTTTATTAGCCAAAGAAATTCAGGATATAAAATCTGCCTGAAAGAGTGTCTCAGAGGTCTAAGGCGTTAGACTCACATTGCACTGGCTCGCTGATCGGAGTGTACTACAACTTGCCACCTAAACTCCTGTTTTTTTAAAAATACGTTACTATTACAGAGATTTAATTAACCTGCCCCTTCCCCTCACCTCTACTCCTTAAATTATGTATTTTATACCCATACTGGTGATCGCTCGATTTAAGGCGTCAGACTCTTAAATAGACTGGATTGGCTGTGACGAGGAGGTTGAGGTTCAAATCTCAGCCAGATGCAACGGAGGTAATCTTCCTCAAGCGATTTATCAGTGTGGTTCTCGCATCCCCTCAGCGCTCTTTTGGGGGTGCACCTACTGTGTATTCACAAGTTCGCCGAAAAACTAGCGCAGAACTGAAACGTGGTCACGCCACGAGCTCTAAGCCAATCACAGGATTTCCGCCTCATCGGCGTGAGCTGTTCCGCTAAGGTTCAACTCACCTCTGATTTGTCCACTCTGCTTGAGATGTTCGGCACAGGAGAACCAATCAAATCTCAGAAACAACCATCTCGAATCAGTGCGCATGCGCTCTACAGCCAGAAGTAAGCAGACAGCTTCGTTAGCCGTAATGAGGAGATTTGAAATAACCCGTTAATGTTAAGCACGTGTATTGGTGTATTGGATTGTGCCACGACACAGCGTTATAATTTGAAAACATTCATCGGGAGAATGATCTAAAGTAAATATTTATCCACTATATAATAAAATATGTTAATAATCATCTGTTTTAAGTTAGCGTCGCAATGCATCACGGGTCAATATACATCATGAGAATTGCTGCGCCTCTGAGGAAGATTCTGCTTTATATTTTCAGCGACCGTGTGAATCAGGCTTTACTCTAAACTTACCCTTCTCATTTCTTTCTCATATATTAGGCCATTTTTTAACTAATATGCTAAAAAGTATAAACTAAAAAAGCTCATATCTTAAGCGTAGGCTACCATTTTCACTAAACCCAATACTTAATGTTTGATGATTTTCTAAATTAGAATTTGATAAGTGTGATACAATAGGGGGCCTTTTCAAGGAGTTAAGTAATATTCAATTCTTAGAATCTAGTCAAGAAAATAAATCCACTTATTCACTTGACAGATAAACACATTCCAGAGACATGTATGTGGATGAATCAAGATATAATTGATTTAAGGCCAAATCGAATGACCTCCACTAATAAATAAACATACCCAAACCAGACTCACACGGTAAAGTGCACAGCACCACGGTAGGTTCTTGTGATACCAGACTATAAGAACAATCTTGGAGCAGTAGGCCTATATAATAGTGTGTGGCAGGACTGTTGGGACAATCTCGCCGCAATATATGTTCATGTGAGTCCGGCATGTTGGGACAGTCTTAACGCCATACATGTTCATGTGAGTCCGGCATGTTGGGACGGTCTCAACGCCATACATGTTCATGTGAGTCCGGCATGTTGGGACGGATCTCAAAGCCATACATGTTCATGTGAGTCCGGCATGTTGGGACGGTCTCAACGCCATACATGTTCATGTGAGTCCGGCATGTTGGGGCAGTCTCTCCGCAATATTTTTTCGTGTGAGGTCAGCCTTTGAGAACAAATTTAAGACCCGATTCAATGACCGATTATTAATAATAATAATACTACTTAGCACCACTTCTTGCTAGTACTAATTAAGCTAATGGGTTAATAATTGGGAAGGTTGGACACACAAGAAGTAAACACGCATTTGCGTGGAGGGAGAGTGGAAAACTATTTAGGACCCCCTTCCCCCAGTTCACACGAGTGAGATTCTAACCAAGATTTCCTCGTCCTCGGCAGTCTAGCCCAAAACGAAACCAGCGCGTTAGCTAACTACGCGAACGAGGCGGGTGGCCAAATAGTTTAAGGTGTATATCTCGTGCTAGGCCTGGCCTGCTAAAGACGGGAAGATCGGGGTCGGAATCCCGGTCGGGTCTATTAACGGTGGTTTTTCTTATTGGTTTCCCAACTCTCCTTCCACGCAAATGTGGGTAGATTACCTCTAAAATGCTTCCTTCCCAACTCCTCCACATTAGAGTAACTATCATATATGCGTACGACCTGAACCAGTAAGAAGCGGAGATAAAAAGAAAAAATAATACATTTCCGTGCCGCTACCAAAGAGTCACAATAATATCCAACGTAAGAAGCGTGCGCCGTGTAAAGACGCAGCTATTCTATGCATACTGATATATCTTTCTACTTAAGGATAAAAAGAGCCTAACTTCTCAATAAGAAGATTAATTTTTTTACAATCTTTTTTACAAATTGTGGAGACCTTACTGTAGCGCTAAGACACTGCAGACGTTCAGAAACTTGACAATATTTAAGGACGTTGCCTACCTGTGACGTCACGACCGGCCAAGATGGAATTTCCCATGTTGGTGAATTTACTTTTTACTCGGCGAGTTTTAAAGATATAACGTTTAATTGAAAACCATAATTTATAATTCTAAAAATAGTCCCACAGTGTCACAAAATTATCATTTTTATCTTTAAGTAGGTTTTTTGTAAACATACTTTCTATAGATCCTTTCCAACTGAGGCTATTTGCCTTGGTTATGAAAATGTCCTGTAGGAGTCTTCCTGCCAGGATGTAGATTAAAAAAGTCCGCAGTATCATATGTCTATCTAGAATAGTAAGCAAGGAAAAGGTAAAATTAAAAAGCAAGTCAATGTTTTCAAGGCGCCAATACTGAAAGAGACTGTGTAAACTCGTCAGAGGAAGAGGGAAAGTGTTATCAGCACATAGAGACAAGAGCCCTCATTTTCTTCCATCTCTTTCTATCTCGTACATTGACGTCTAGGTTTGATTGATACTGCTTAGAATGCTTAGGTGCGTCAAGTTAAGATGCAACCCACTTCGCAAAATAGTTTCGAGATCTCCAAGTAGCTATCCGCCCCTCAATTCCTAATCATGAAACGTGGAAAAACAAAATTAATAAATATTACATTTTTTGCCTGCTCCAGAAATCAAACTTTGGACCTTTATTTCATATTAAAGCTACTTATACAACTAATTGAAAAGCTTAGTGCAAGAACTGATCATGTGAAAAACACCAAATCACCCAGGCCAAGAGAAATACATAAAAAATATGTACATGCAGTATATGCAGACCAACCAAAATATTTTCATTATGTAATAATTTATGAATAAAATATTTTCTTTTTTCATAAAATATTAAATATTTACCAATAGCCCAATTTAAATTTAAAATGTTCATATGACCCGTTAATGAACCAAAATATATGTTTATAAACAATTTAATTCACATTTAGAATTTAGGAGAGTAAAATATTAAATATTATTTTTTAAATATAATTCAAATGCTTACACGAATGGCTCTAATGTACAAAGAATGATATTATAAAGGTTTATTAGGTTCAACAAAACTAATTAAAAATAATAAATTGCAACTTAAGAAGTTTCTTTCCACCCGTCTCGCTGGTCGAATGGTCTAAGGCGTCACTCTCGCAATAGACTGGACTACCGATGACGGTGCGATGGGGGTTTGAATCCCAGTCGGGTGTAATGATGCTGGTAATTTCACTTTCCCTTCACGCAAATCAGGGTATACTTTCTCTATTTACAACCTTCCTCATCCTTAACACATTAGGGTAAGTAGTATATAACCATAAAACTGATTTTCACAAATCATGGCGTGCGACCTATTACTACACCATAAATAATTGAGTAAATGTAATGGTACAGATGTAATTATCGGAATAATTATCCGTTCCTGATAAGCCAACAACCAGACATCAAATAGTAGACCCTTTATTTTATTTTTTAAATTTTTATCACCGCATCTTACTATCTTCGGGTTATAAGCTTATGCACTAACCAAGCAAAATGGATGATTAAGTTTATATGTATAGGAAGTGTAGCCACATTTGCGTTTGAAAAAAAAAAAAAAACAGTCTCAGTTCACCCGACCTAGATTCGAACCTCGATCTCTCCGTAATCGGCAGTAAAGTCTACTGTGAGAGTAGCGCGTTAGACCACGCGGTCACAGAAGCGGGTCCTTTATTATTCATTCAATAACATAATTTATTCCATAAAATCATTTCAATAACTTAATATTTTATCTCGGAAGTTGGAATTGAAGTTTTGTCAAATATTGTGTTTGCGGTTTTGTGGGAGATGTGTAGTTACATCCTTTGCGGCCAGAATGTAATATGTCACCAACACGCCGGATGGAGCCTCGCCAAAATATACCGACTTTCATGTCATTGCATCACAAAACTGTCTTTCGGAATGAATGGAGCTAGATGAAGATGTAAAAAAATGATGTTTGCAGAATACGTATTAAAAAAAAACCTGGGAAACTTGTTTCGACTAAAACTAAATAATGGTTGATATTAGTTCATCATATTACCTTGAATGTCAAAGTAGTTTTTATTGCTAGTAATTTTTGCATTCCTTCAACGTAGATAAGTTGTGTAGAGGTTATTTATGGTCCATTTTTCACAGGAAGAACCTTTTCTATATTTATTTGTTTCAGCCAACATTGATAACACTACTATATTGTAAGAGTTATCTTATTGATATTTATAATATCTATCAAAAGTGACAGCTGCAGGTGACTTGAGATTATTTATGAAAACGTGAAAGTAGATTAAGTAACTTTTCTGGCTGTCAGATATTATCCTGCTTATCAAAAATAGACTGTACCATATTATTTCAACACACACACACACGCGCGCGCGCGTGCGTGCACGCACACAAATACTCACATACACATATTATTATTTGTATTATTATTATTATTATTATTAGCACCGTGTCTTACTACCCGTTCGGGTTATACGCACTTACGCTAATGTGTAATGGTAGGGTGATTGTGAGATGAAATGGAAGACCTACAGTTTAACGTGGAATCCGAACCATGGTGGAGGCCTGACATTCCCCACATTCACAAGATGTCTTGTCAGAGGTGAAGGAAGGATTTGGTAATCAGATAAATCTGTGCCGGGACCGGGGATTGAACCCCGGCCGCCAGCACAGAACTCTGACACCTTACCCCTAGACCGCCAGGTCACTTACATACACATACATATATACACTTAATACATATACATACATAAACATACAAATAAACATTTCAGACATGAAATTTAGTCAACAAGAACCCGCTTCGGTGGTCATATAGTCTAAGGCGTCACTCTCACAATATACTGGATTGCCCGTGATGGGAAGATTGGGGTTCGAATCCTGATCTGCTCTACCGAGGCTGTTTTTTATTAAATGCTTTCTCCTTCCCCTGACAAGCAAATAAAGGGAAATTACTTTTAAAATGTTTACTTCCTCATCCCTAACCCATTAGTTTATTTATATTCTTATAACCTAAACCTAACTAGCAACCCTTCTTATTCCTAACACATCAGTGGACTAATTTGTTTATGTGAGTACAACCCAAATGGTTAATAAAACGAGGTGCTAAAATAAATTAAGTTCACACTCCCACCAACACGAGTTCCTAAATATAGTCTCATGTCATACGACCTGTGAAATATTATTCAGATGTCAAAAAAATACGGCTGCAATAAAGAGAAAGGAGTAGAACATCTCATTTGGCGTATGCACACATGAGAGTATATTGTCAGGCTGTCAAGTACGTCCCAATAGTTGACGAATAAACGTGACGATGAGTCAAACTATTTCTAAAAAAATATAGTAGTGAAGTATCGCTGGGACACGATTCGATTTGAAATTATTTTATTTATGCGAGCAGCTGTCTTCACCAACGTTCCCTTTATTATCATCATCGAGGTAACGGCGTAGGAAGCCGACATAAACCTCACTTTTTAATGTCCAGATCGTGACGATTGTGGCGGGTACTTTCAGCTCTTAACAAAACTACCTGACGTCTGGTTATCACTCCGCAAGCACATGTCATTTCTATCCGGGCAAAGGGGTCGTACGAACCAACCTAGTTTTTTTATACGTCACCGCAAATGGTCGTGACTTCGTGTCCTATCACCTGCTATATTATATGAGTGACAGGTGGAAAATGTGGCCTCTGGCTGTAAATTACCACATAAAAACAACAAAGATATAGATACTCGTAAGTAACATAAATATTAAATACTATAATTTTTTTTAGCACCGCGTCTTACTATCCGTTCGGGTTATACGCTAATATACTAATTATTATAATGGTTTTAGGGAATAGGAAGGATATATTTTTAGGAAGTGTACCCGAATTTGCACGGAGGGAGCGTGGAGAACTATTCAAGAAAAATCATCTTCAGTGCACCCGACTGAGATTCGAACCTCGATCTCCCCGTCATCGGAAGTCTAGTATACTGCAAGAGTAACGCGTTAGACCACGCGGCCACCGAAGAGGGTTTTCACGGGAATCATACGTGTAGTTAAATCTCAAAAAGACTTGCATTTATTGTATGAATTATTACTTCTGAGCTAAACTGTTAATTAAATGTATTGAAGTTAGTAGTATGTACAGTCCAATTTTCATAGGAAGCGCCTTTTATCCGACAGAAAAGTTACTAGATCTACTTTCACGAATCCACGCGTTGGGTCATGGGATCTGAAGCCAACAATTTTGAATATACATTATATAATTATACGTATAAACTAATATAAATAATAGAGAAAAACATCAATTTTGACCATAAACAAATATTTTTGTGTTTTTTAAGAAGCTCTCCTTATAAAAATTGGACTAACACTTATATTGTTGTGCAGTCTGTAGACATACACCCCAAGGAACAAGTATCAGGGTATTTTCTCAATGAATACCCAAAATTACGACCTCACTGCCCTCCTAAGAGAGGAGGGATGATCGGGATCAGACCCGATACCCAGGGAAGCGACAGTTAAATCCTCCTCCTCTCCTACCAGCCACTCACTGGTTGGACCAGCACCGGGTGCTCCTGCCTTCCAATTATTCGGGATGGTAACCGGAGCTTTGTCCGCTCACCGACTCGGCTTTGCGGCCTTCCCGCTTTACCTTGGATAAGGGAACGGGGGTACGCCCATTGCGCGCGGGGAGGCGAACCCTCCACTAGTAGGGTGTACTAGTAGAGGCAGCCATGAGCTAGCACATGCACTACTAACTCTCCAGGCTAGCATCGGAGCTCTGAAACGGTTCACCGCATGACCTTACGAGGCCCAGAACTCCAAGGGCTGAAGCCTGAAGGACCAGAACCTCACCGATATGCCTAAACCTCTGGTACGGGAGAATTGAACTGTAACGTCATATTACAATCAATTTAAATCAGTTGAAAATGAAACCCAGCCGCATAACCTTTGGCTTAGAGTGGCAATGCTTCCACTGAGTTATTAAGGATTCATTCCATGGTCAGTGAGACCAGGAGGTATAGTGCCGTGTATCAATAGCAAGGATACACAAGTAAAACTCTGATTTTGTTATCTGGTAACTACTCACGTTACTAAAATAATTTTACTACATTCCAACATCTAGTCATTTTATCTGAAGCTGTCAATTTTGGATGTATATTATAAATACCTATAAAAATACAAATATTATGATAAAATGTTATCAATGTTGGTCACAAAGAAATACGTTTGAATTTTCTCCGGTTTTTTTCCCAACCAAAACAAATACACACGCACAACTAGCATTACATTTTTTAAATTGAAAAATGACACCTGTAAACGGGAATTAAACCCGGGACCTTTGGATTAGTACGCCAATGCTCCAACCAGTGAGCTATCCATTATTTTACCGGGCTGGTGAACAGGCCTCTTCGCCTTCACTTCGCGAAGAAACCCAATCCAGAACGCAACCGATGACAATGTCTGATGACGGGTTGTATCAGCAATGTCAGTTTCCGTTCCAAATTGAACTATTTGTGCCGACTCGGTTCATTCTTTGAAAAACGTGCAGTCTCAAATATTCGTCTAAAAATAGAACTGAATCGATTAAACGCGAGGTCAAAATATGTCTGGAATCAGCCATACCTTCGTGTACATTGTCAACTTGTTGAGCTGAACTGTCCTATATCACTAATGGATCGACTTTTTCTTCAGCAACTATGCACATTTTTATATTTCACTAGTTAGTATAATATTAATTGTCAAAGAAACATTTTTTAATGTACCTCATTGGAAAAAAATGCGCACAGAAACGTAGCTGAATATTACATCTTAAAAGTGGAACCGGCAAAAGAAGGGTTAGTTTAGAAAATACAATTTGCTTTATGGTCAACATTAATTTTTATACAACTGTATTATTACTGCATCAGTATTGATGGTGTCAGACTTCTATGCTGGGGGTCTGGGGTTCAATCCTCGGTCCCGGCACAGATTTATCTGATTGCCAAACCCTTCCCTCACCTCTGACATGAATGTGTGGAATGCGAGGCCTCCGCCGTGGTTCGGATCCCACGTTAAACTGTAGGTCCTCCATGTCACCTTACAATCACCCTACCATTACACATTAGCGTAAGTACGTATAAACCAAATAGGTAGTAAGACATGGTGCTAACAATAATAATAATAATAATCAGTATTGATACCATCTGACAAAAGTGATAGCTGCTGATAATTTGACCTGACATAATTATAGCCCATTCCTATCAAGGTCAAATATTTTCTTACGAAAGGTTTAATATTGTCAAAAACTACTGGTGATTCATTAGGGACTTAACACAACTAGACTACTAAACAACTTAACAACTTAATTACCTCAGATAAAGGTTGAAGAACACCTATATAACATACTTCATTAGGAGCTTCATGAATCCGAATACAATCTTAAACTTTACGTTCTAAAAAAGTTAAAAAAGCAGCACCTACCAACATACAGGTGGTCAGTCCCGAGTGAATCACCCTGTATATTTTCGGCTAAAGAAGACACCTGGACCAAGTATACCCGTATTTATTCTTAAACAAATATTTGATATATCTAGCAAATATACACCTAACATAAATTCGTATAAGCATAAAAATAATACATTTTACCTTTATGTTTTATTACTACAAGAATAACAGTATTTTTCTTTACATGGTAGAAATTAGCCTTTGAGGCACGTTCTTGAAAACTAGTCTAGTGATTTGTTAAAGTAGACACTGTAGCGAAAATATCAACACTTTCCTTAGCTACAACCAATCTAATATAATAATAATAATAAAAAAGATCGTAAAAGTCGATTAAAAAAACACCTCCATCCACGCCCAGGACATAAAAACAAACGATGCCCCCAGGGTGATATCCGAGAGAAAAAACAACAACAAAAATAGCATTCAACACAATTCAACACGAACGTTGGCGAACAGCATCTGTTTGTCCACACAGGTGTGTAATAATGTTGTCAATACTTGAGGGAGGAATCAGCCCGAGGTGGTTATAGAGTACCTCCCTCTCCGACTTGACCACAACATACGCCCTTTGGGTTGAAAAAAGAAACAATCTATCGGCCAACTGTTCTTATCAGCTGGGTAATAAGAATAATTTAAAAGGAGGAGGACCAATAAAACACAACAATTTGTAGACACCAATTCGCTTGCCTTGAGGTCAGCAAAGAAGACAAGTACGGATTGTGTAATCCACGTCTTGCTACCCATAAGGGCTATCCGCATAATTAGTATAATGAGGTAGAGAAGAAAAAAGTAGCATTTAGGGGAAGTGTACCCATATTTGCGCCAAAGAAGAGGGAGAAACCATTTCAGGAAATAAAACGCCCTCATAGTAACCGATAGGGATTCGAGCCCAGAGCTATCGTCACTGGTAATTCAGTCCATCGTAATAGTGGCACCTTATACTGTGTGACCACCAATGAGGATTAACATAGTTAGAGTTGGGTGCAAAATAATATGGGCTTTTAAACGTTGATAAAAACAAAAATTCTAATTCATGTCAAAATGTCTATCTTTAGGGTGATGATAAATAAAAACATTTTTTGATTATGATGGATAAAGTGTTTTCCAATTGTCTCACAACCCATTTGAGATATATTCATATAAAAGGCACACGGGAAAAAGGGGGAAGCCCCAAATTTGACTCAAATTGAGCTATTTCTATCATCTGTTAAACAATAATCAAACCCCTGTATGCACTTTATAATATGGTTAAAATATCTCTTTCTTTATATTAAATACAATCTTAGAAAGAAACCAAAGTGGTTTAAAGATAATATAAAAGTTGTTTTTCTGAAAAACGTGTGTAATGTGACGTTCACTATTTTTTTTACCCTTTATTCTTCATATGTATTAATTAAGCTAATGTGTTGGGAATGAGAACGGTTATACTTACAGGTAATGTACCTGAATTTACGTAGAGGGAAAGTGGGAAAAAATTAGAGTTAAAGTACCTCCGTTTACAGATCTGAAAAACAAAGTGAGCTTTATATTTAGAGCACATGAGTAAAATATTTATTTTTTAAAAACTTTCAATAAAAACAAATAAAACAGTGAATAAGTTCCCCAAGAATATTAACTAGGTCTTAATACTTTTTTTTTTATCCCCGCGTATTAGTACCGGTTTAGGCTATACTCATTTCTGTTAATTAGTCCAATGGGGTAGGGATGAGGAAGGAAGAATTTTAGAAGTAATTTACCCAAATTTGCATGAAAGGAGAGTGGGAAATAATTTAGGATAAAATTCCCAGTGGACTCGATTGAGATTAGAACCCCGATCTTCCCGTCCTCAGCAGGCCAGTCTAACACGAGAGTGACGCCTTAGACCATTCAACCACTGAAGCGGGTCTTAATACTGTTAATCTAATAAGAGCTTTTTTTTCTCATAATTTTCCCATATCCTTTTGCTGACGTGTCTATTGATACATGGCGCCAAGTTTATCTCGCGTGAAATGCTTATCATGTGCAAATGGGTTTTCCTGATTCATAGATGAGTAATGTTGTGCTTAATTAGTAAAAACTATTAATGACTAATACATTGATACTGCGTACAAAAATGGGCTTAAGTAAAACCTTTAATATGCATACATTGTTATTTATATACACGTAATCGGTGACCTGCCGGTCTAGGGGTAAGGTGTCAGACTTCTATGCTGGCGGCCGGGATTCAATCCTCGGTCCCGGCAAAGATTTATCTGATTACCAAACCCTTCCTACACCTCTGACAAGACATCTTGTGAATGTGAGGAATGCCAGGCCTCCACCGTGGTTCGGATTCCACGTTAAACTGTAGGTCCTTCATTTCATCTCACAATCACCCTACCATTACACATTAGCGTAAGTGCGTATAGCCCGACCGGGTAGTAAGACGCGGTGCTAATAATAATAATAATAATAATAATAATAATATATACACGTATACAACATAAGTACACGTGAATGTTCAAATGTATGGTATGGATCAAGTCAACCATACACAAATGGCTATTATATTTGTTGACTTACGGTTTGGTCTCTGGCATTATTAAAATAGTATATTAAATGTATGGATTCATCTGTTCACCCAGATATTACCATTATTCATGATTATAAGATATGCACTAAGTGCGTTGACCAAGTCATTTTATTTTGTTATGTGTGTGCTTATTTGCGAAAGTTACTAAAAATAATATGCCTGAACATTCTTAAAATAAATGGTACAGTGTACCAAACAGACTTCCTTTCTGTCTAATCTCAGAATACAGACATTTAATAAAAACTCGTAAGATTTGTGAAATGAAACAATACAAATTGCTACAGAAACACTACATCAAAGAGCACAAATGAAATAATATACAATGTTACAGGAACATTAATAAAAGCGAAGTCTGTCTCTCTCTCTACCAAAGAGCATAAAAATTAATTTCATATTTCAATTTACTCCATAAAAAGTTTTTTCGTATCACAATTAGTGGCGGAGATATTATCAAAATTGGAAATTTTCCGCTTCAATAAAGCGCCATTAAAGCAATTTTCATGGGAAAATGAGAATACCCATTTGTTTGCAATGTTAAACGTTGCCTAGGTACAACATTTAATAAAAAAAATTGTTTTGAAAGATTTTGAGAAAACATTTTTATTATATGTAAACTACTATTAATTTTAGCGTTAGAGGTCTAATTCAAAAATCTCCTCACGGGACCCTTAAGGAAGCCCTAGATACCAAGTTTTAACCCAATCGGTAAAATAGTTTCGGCTCCAGTCCGAGTTACAGACAGACATACATACAGACAAACAACAACGCGAAAACCATCTTTTCGGTTTCAGGGGGTCAAGAAACGTTGACATTCATCGAAATCTTTAAGTTCGATTTTTTTTAACGATCACAATACTTTATTTCTTCAAGGGGTCGAGAGAAAGTAGAAACGTATCAGTGTTATCTGGTTTTATTATTATTATTACTATTAGCACCGCGTCTTACTACCCGTTCGGGTTATACGCACTTACGCTAATGTGTAATGTTAGTGTGATTGTGAAGTGAAATGGAGGAACTACAGTCTAACGTGGAATCCGAACCACGGTGGAGGCCTGGAATTCCACACATTCACAAGTTGTGATTAATACACGTCTTTTCGGAGGTGAAGGAAGGGTTTGGTATTCATATCTAGTTTTAATAAATTTATTTTTCTAAAAGGGGACTCAACTCCCAATCTGCACATATGCAGGTACATTTCCCATACGTTTCCTCAAACCTACCCCATTTACGACGGAGTACAAAAAACAAAGAAACCAAGTCTACCCTTGGTTTCGGAAAACTGAAGCCTCTTGTCCGGAAGTGTTGTTCTGACCGCAGTTTGCATCGTCAACAGGTTCTGAAGATGAGATTAAAGATTTAGCAAAATTATAACTTTTGCTGATGATAAAAGGAACAAATGTTTATATATATATATATATTATTTCCGGTCATTCAGAAATAAAGATATTTCGAACATTAAAACAACAATTTTGTCATTTATTTTCAAATAGCTTGGATAGTTTTTATTAAAAATTAACATTTACAAACGTCGCTTTACATTTTAAGAATGTAACATATTTTTTAAGTATATTCAGGCTTGCGTCAATTAAGTTTACTATATAACCATTTAAGAGTTTGCTATGAATTTGTTTATATATACATATGAGTATGTATTTATATATATACTTATAAATAGTATATCATATTTATCTTAATATATACATATAGTATAGTATACACACACATGTTTATGTAAGAGCACGACTTCAAAGCTATATTCTTATGCCCCTATTCATATTTAATCCGATGAGCAATTGTTTCAAACCAGCTTCGGTGGCCTCATGGTTTAAGGCGTCATTCTCGCAATAGACTAGCGTGCCAGTGGTGGGGAGATTGGGGTTCGACTCCCGCATGGGTGTACTGAGGGTAGTTTTCCTAAATGTTTTTCTTCTCTACCTGCACGCAGATGTAGGTAAGCCTTCTATAATCTCAAATTGACTCATTCCTAACACATTAGTGTAATTAGTTTGTCAGTGAACTAGGAATATTGGGGTTTGAACCCCATATAAGTGTACTGAGGTAATTTTTCTTCAATTATTTAGGCCTACTCAATCCCTCGACTTGCAAATGATGGCATATTTTTCTTAAATTCACATTTCTTACGCCTACCACCTTTATAGGGCTGATAGCCCGGATAATTAGTATGACTGCAGACTTGAAAATTATGTGCTATATATATATATATATATATATATATATATATATAATAAATAGCCTTAAAAAAGTTAGGTTGTGTTGGAGTCTTTTAACTGGAGAAATGTCTCTCTTAATCTCAGTTAAAACTACAGTATTAACAACTTCCCGTTGACAAAGCAAAGTGACCTAGGTGTTGAAAATAGGTGTTAGCTACATTTTAGACGTACACACGACATAAGGTTAATTAAAACATTGTATTTATCGTGTCATGTTTTTTATACG
>CABEEJ010000439.1:82052-112139 GCA_901482245.1 Timema douglasi
CCCCCCCCCCCAATACATTCTAACACGAGCTATTCGCATCGGCCGAAATGTTATTAAAAAATTTTCGACACACACATTTGACAGGAATGTCTGATCAGTTTAATTTAAAAGACATTAAGTTAAATTCCAGTAAAAACTAGCTTTATATAGTCTGATCGCCATAAAGATGTGAATATCACGGTTTGAATCTCAGTCAGGTGTACTGAGTTAAAAAAAAGTGTTCCACTCTTCCTCCACGCAAATGAAGATACACTTCCTCTAAATATATCCTTCCTAATCCCTTACACCATTAATGTAATTAGTACATTAGGGTATAATCCAAACGGGTAGTAAAAGACAATGCTGAAATTTTTTTTGAGGGGTTGTTTTAATACCCAGAGTAGGTATCGGGAAATAGCAGAAATTATTAAAAATATCAGTTGGAAAACCGCCAAAAGTAAACATAAACTGTACACTAGTATTATAATATTGCGCGTCTGGGATACATCAATCGTGGCCCAGTAGTGGAAACATTGACCAGTACTAATAAACTATTCGTACATCCTTTCCGTGGAGGCTCTTTCCATGTCTCGATGAGATGAAATGATGATGATGATAGTGAGTATGACAGAGTGGAACCAATGGAAACAATTGAACCTAACTTAAGTCTAAATCACCAAATCCTGGTGACCTTAGGGTTAATTCCCCTTTCGGGAACGATACCCAGGATACCAACAGAGAATCGAATCCAGGACCCCCCCTCTAAGCTCGTAGCCAGTTGCAATGTTCCCTACACCATGGGGTCGGCTATATAATTCAGTATTTAATTAAAATCAGAGAGTTAGGTCCTTGTTGTTTAACAGGTAAGAATAACCTTGGTTAGTTTCCTGCAGCCTCAAGAGCGTGTGGACGAGTGTATGAGTAGTTTCATTAGACATCTTGGGAGTAAAGAGGATCAACTCTAAAATATATATATTTTAAAAATAAATATTTTATATGGATCGATGGGCACGTGGACCTAAATTCAAGATTGTCAAGCCTGGTTTGCCGATAGCAGGAAGGTTGGGGATTAAAACCCGGTTGGGTGGTTTTAGCTAAATAATTTCCCTACCCTCCCTTAAAAGGAGAGTACTTTTACCTTAAATTCTATCTTATCCATATGTTTTTATTCTTATCAAGCAACCACAGGCTCTGTAGAGTGTAGATCAGGTGCTGCACCAACGATTTGCCTCGACTTACCCCTGTCGAAAGCTACTTCTCTTCAGTCGCTGGACATAGCCAAAGCCTTAACATCCTATCCCACCAGAATCGGGGGCCGTGTGGACTAATGCACTTCTCTCGCAGTAGACTAGACTGCCGAAGACGGGGAGATCAGGGTTAGATCCCGGTAGTGTGTCCTGAAGGTGGTTTTTCCTAAATGGCTTTCCATTTTCCCTCCACGGAAATGCGGGTGCACGTCCTATAAATATAACCTTCCTAATTCCTCAAACCATTAGCTTAGTTGGTATAAATACGTATAACCCGAACGGGTAGTAAGACACGACGCTAATAAAACCCATCCTTCCCCATGTCATGTTTCATTGTAAATTAAATGAAGTATTTCTAAGATTATTAATAATGATTTAATGCTTTAAATCAGGCCTGGGCATATTTGTTGGTCTGATAGGTAGCCGAGTAAAATACACATTTTTGGTAGACGCAATTTATTATAAAACAAAATTACATAGCTATACATCTTAAAAAAAGAAGAATATATATGTGATTCTCCAATAAAACATAACTTAACGAGATGAATGCAATTGTTTCATATCTTTCATCATTTCTTTAATGTCAGGTGTAGATTTAATAGTCGAGATTATTTAAAATACTTTTAAATATTCATTGGTGTTTTTTTACAGTAATACGGTATAATTTGGTTAGTGCGACATTGGTTGATTCGAAAGATTGGAAATTTCAAACCTACCATGACTACCCACGATTTCTATTTAAATCAATGATAAAAAATATCATTTGATTCGAATTTTATATGGAAATATTTGGATAGTTCAAAGGCTATATATACAATATTTATGTTTTCGAGTTTGTACTCATTTCAAACATAACAACGATATTTACTAAACCACCCCGAATGCCGAGAATGTCAAACAAAGTTAGAGTTAACCTAATGACACATAGCAAATTAGAAAGCGTGTAATTATGCACCGGCGGCAAGCGGTTTGCCTAATATAGGGGATGTGCTGGCTCGGCTTTCATCAATTCTGATTTAAGTCTGCAATTTTCGTATGATAATTTTTCCAAGTGTTTATATTTTATGTTTGAATTTATTTTTTTTACGTGTGCATTTATTGTGTATATGTGTCTTATATATCATATATAGAATGTGTGTGATTATATATATTATTCTTTGAGGTTATTGATTTATTGTGTACCAGCTGCCTAGATACTCATGAAAATGGTCAAAATCGAATTTTGAATGTTTCAATTTTTTTTTAAAATATCTCTTGGAATTCGAGTTTAAAAATGTTCTACTGTAGTATAATTTTTACATAAGAATATGTTATTATTGATTTTCCGTAGATAAATAGCTATAGCTTGTGGGCCACGGGGCATAATTTACCAACGACTGCTTTAAATATTAAAAAAATAGTGAATTATAAAATATCAACACACACACATAATCAAACGAAAAGTCAATCATTGGCAGTCAACTCCGCTAGAAATCAAGCTGCTTAGAACGAGATGTAAAGAATTGAAAGGAGGGTAGTGCTGGGGGAGGGGAGGGGGGGAAAAGGCCCCGATTTCTGTATTTATCAGGACGCGCCATTTCGTCCCTTTCCCCCGTTCCATCAAACTGGGCCGTTGTTCCCCAGGTCTTTTTACTCTCCCAAACCATTCGTCATCATTAATCACACATCAAATGGATCCACGTCGCGAAGTATGGTGTTTAGGGAGAGGTAAGGTGGGAGGGTAGACAGTCCCGGGCTTTCGTTTGGTCAATACATCAATTCTCTCTCTCTTCCCCTCATTCGACACAAGAATGAAGAGACGGAAACATTTGGCGGTGTGAGGGGGAAGAGACGTTTGCTCATAGAATGTGAGTCTTTCTGCTGTCAAAAACTACCATGAACGGCATTGCCAGTTTTATATATATATATATATATATATATATTTTTTTTTTAGAGAAAAGCTACGACCTTCTTTTTAACTTCCATACAAAACGACTCCATTTGAGATTTTTTCCCATCTAAATTTAAGCCAAATTCACGAAACCCTCCTAATCCCTCCCACTTTATGTAAAGACGGCTGAAGGTGATAAACACCTGGCTCTTTTGTGAGCTACAGATGTGTATACTCTGTTGCAAAAACATTACTTAGAATTTAGTATTTTAAAATGGCCTTTAGAGGCAATTTATCCGCAAGTGGAGGTTGTTTGTTGGCAAGTAAAAAAAAGAAGTTTTTTCAAAATAGGTTCGACGCAAGTAGGTTTTATTTGCCTTTTTGGGAGCTTAGTTTTATTATATGTCCTAAAATAATATCACGTGAAAGTTAAATGACTTCTGGTTATTAGTACTTGGGACCCTTTTTTTATGTATTACTATTATTAACCTGAATATTTATAAACTGGTTTCTAAGAGGGTTTCTATAAAGTGGTAGCTAACATCGGTGGGCAAGAGGAATTATCCGTCAACTGGGTGGGTTTTGGTTTGTCAGAAACAAGGAGGTCGTGTGTCGAGTCCCGGCCAAATGTATAGAGGGAGTATTTCCCTAAATATTTTCCCACTCTCTTTTAACGTAAAAGCGGGTACCCTATTAGCATGATTAAACATGGATAGCCCTTTGAGACGCGACGAAAAGTAGTAATAATGTATTTAATAGAGCAGCCTGAGACATGAACTGTTGTGAAAACAAAGTCCCTCGCTGACCTAACTCCACCACACCCCTTTCACATGTTATTCGCAATGCGTGCCGCGAGTGTACCGCGACAAAACGAAGTCGCAAGGTCAGTATGACCTTGATCCTCGCCTCTAAAGGCCGTAACAGGTTGCAGCGCTGCGAGCTAACAAATCTGGGGTACTTATCAATCCGAACTCAGACTACGCTGGCGTTTCGTGTTAACCCGTGTTTTGACGGTTTAGTTAAAAAAATATACCAATAAATTATAGTAAGTGCTCACACTTCCGTGACGTGTTGCGACATGTTATGTGTTATGTGACGCCGGAATGCGTGTAACGTGTCGTGACACGTATCAGCCCAAGATATGGACATCCAGATTTTCGTCAGAAGTGTTGCATCAAAACGTGGCAAATGAGTTTTTAGATTTATATTTTTTTTGAGGGAGATATTGAAGGCTAAAAAACTCCTTTATTGATATACTCGTGTACATTTTGAAATGCTACTCATCTTTCAAAAGTTCAGGCCATAAAGTATGAAATTCACCAAATTAACCCCCCTCGGCATTTATGGAATGTATCAATTCTCTCGTGTGTCTTCATTAAGTTCATCTAGTAGTCTTTTATCCATTTTAGTACTGTCTACTTGAAAATTTGATTACACGAATCGTAAACAAAATGGTGTTCTCTGGTCAAAACCAAGAAATTAACTGGCAACATTATTCATGTTCAAACGACTCAATACACCAGATAGGCCTACATCAAGGCTGTATAATCACTTGGAGATGATTTGCTGTGATATGTTAACACGTGTTAACACGACACTTGAGTGTAGTCTGAATTCGGCTTCTGACACGTGATCATCTTGCAGCTCAGTGGAGGCGAAAATATTTTATCATCCAAACTTATTTTTTTTTGCTGGTTCACTTTGTGACAAGATATCTCGTCAACAACAACAAGATGAAGATTTGCTTGTTTTGTAATGATACTACCAAAGTTTGAAATTTGATGGTGTTGTAGTACCCAGAAAGAAACGTGTGTAGAGCAGAAATTTAGTGTTAAAAGCAAACACCGCTTCACACACTGTGACGATTTTGACTTAATAATAAGCTGATGACTTCCTGAATTACCTACGTATGAATGAAGACACCTACAAGAATCTTTTGTCTGCCATGTTTCAGTGGCTGACTAAGCACGATACCGTTTTGATAAAGGCCATGTATCTACATGAAAAGCTAAGTGTCACACTAAGATTCCTTGCAACAGGTCGCTCATAAACAGATATTTTCCTCCTTTCCAGCTCAAGCATGCGCGGTTGGAAGTGCAGGTAGCCGACTACACGGCGCGGATAAACAGTCCGATCAGAAAATATCAAGCTTGATTGATATTCGTGATGCCAGATTTCTGATACGCGCAATGCCCATTTAGGTATATTACGAGATAATCGCTGCAAAACTATATCAGAAAGTAGCCCTGCAGCCTGCTACGTGTAATGCGGCCTTAAGAGTCACACGCAGCATCTCAAAACAGAATCAGGATGAGGAAAGAGAGGGGGTTGGGTTTTATGGGAAAGGGGGAGAGGGGATGAGAGAGAGGCAAGATGAGGCCAGATAACACTCCATAGCTCAAGTTGCCACAGTCTGAAGCCTGACCTTGACATCCCTCAACGACAGGCCTTTCAACAGCTGACGTACAAACTTTATCTCCCTTTATCAATAGCGTCTGAAAACAGTTTAACAATCGCACGTTGGCCCACAGGTGGAAGTTTGATGTGAAGTCTCATCTCTATAGTTAGAGATTAGTGGAGCGATGGTTACCCTTGAATATATCTGTGGGGCTGGATTTTTGAAATACACTTCAAACAAAAAACAAAATATTGCAAAATTTTGAATGTAGATATTAGAAAGATTTGCAATAATGTTTAACAATGCCACTTTTCTCACTAAAAAATTGTTTTGGAATAAAATGTTATGTTTAAAAAATAATGGTTTTATTTATTCATCAAGTTATGGGTTTAGAATCGAATTACTTAATAAATAATATATTTACAAAATTTCTTAAAGCTTTAAGTTCTAATGGGGCGAGCATCGATAAATATAGTAACACACTTACACAACATCTATTTTTTGGGGGATTCGTGAAACTTTTTAGGGGCGTAGAGGCTTCTAGAGGTTAAAAAGTTTGAGAATAGCTGGTTTAAGGCGTCAATTTTGCAGTAATTGGGACCGCCAAGGACGGGGATACTGGGGTTCGAATCCAGGTAGGGTGTATTGAAGGAGGTTTATACTAAATGGGTTTTCAATCTACTCCTATGCAAATGCGGGTATACTTAATATAAATTTATCATTTATTATTACCAACGTGTATATATGCATATAATAAGAGTGAGTAATAAGAATTGGTGAAAACAAAGGACAATGCAAGGTATTGACCTGAGAGGCGTTTGAAATAAATCCTCAACCTTTTAGAATCGATTAACAATATTAGTAATTTATATAGGCACTTTAATTTAGATTCAAACGAGTCCTGGTCATACAGTTGGTCTTTACAGCCAACTGGTGTCGGCGATGAGGGGGCGTATTCCAAACGAAACACGGATTAATTCAGTGATTGGAAGATATTACAAGTTCCAAACAAAATAGTCCTAAACTGTTTGACAAAACCAAAAAAGGAATTGGACGTTTCCAACCGTGAGAATTGAAAGAAGACAACTAAAAAAAAACTTGCCGGGAAAAGGAAGGGGTAAGGGGTGTGTTAAAGGAGGAGAGAGAGAGAGGTAGAAGATTCAGACAAACACGCGTGTTGTTACACTTGACCTTGAAACGCAAGTGGACAACGAGAGCATTGACTGAGGTGTAGGGCGGAAGGGGGAAGGCATCAGGCATAACAGACAAGTGCAATTACTCTTCGCTCTCAAGAAAAAAGTATATACGATGAGATTTTTTTAAATATATATTTTTATTTTATTTTTATTTTACGAGACGTCCAAATGGTCAGGAAACAGGTGAAGGGACCTGAAAATATATTTGAAAATGAAATACCCCTTCTTAGTTTTTTATTAGTATTATTATTATTATTTCTTGTATCTTTACACAAAGCGGGTTTTTGTCTGAAGTGATGACGTGGGTACTTTTGAGTTTGAAATACTTGTTTTTAAAGAATATCTCAAGTGTCTCACTTTGATAGGTACACAAAATATGACGCTGCGGGAACTTAAAATTCATGAGAAAGTACATCAATTTGCTTTTCATAAATATATGATATATTATTATACTCAAGGTGTGTCCAAAAAATGCGTATTAGTTTGTTCAAAAATTGAGAATGCCACATGCATAGTGTGAGTCTAGGGTTCAATTCCGGTTGCTTGCAGTGTATAGGATATTTTATACACAGTGGCTTGCCAAAGTCCCCCCCCCCTTTTTTTTTAGCAAATGCCAATGTAGTCCCTCTTATTTAACCTTCTCATCGCTTTTACTTTTATAATTACAGCTTTCATAGCCAATTGAAACATTTAATTTAAAAAAGTAACTTATGTTTCAGGACATATTAAAGGCAAATTAGTGAGAGAAATCTCATTAAAATAATTTTAATTCGTTGTAAATTCCCTTTTATTCAAATAAACATTATAGTTTTTATTGAAGAGGCTCCCGAAACGGAGGAAGCGTTGATTAAATTTCAAACTTGTCTGTTTTCAAACTAATTTGAATCCCGACCGGGTCCACAATGGTTTCCCATTCTGTCTAAAATCAAATACAGGTACAGTAACTATATGTGATACCTCCTCGTCCAGACCCCATTAGCATTGTCTAATAAGTCTTGTGAAATATACTGGGATGATGCTTATGGGAGTTTGGTGATTGAATCCCGGCTGTATGTAAGCCTATTGAAGGTGCTTTTTTTTTTATCTAAATGATTTCCCAATTTTCCAGCAAAGCAAATGATACTAAATTTATTCTTCAATCTACCTTACTCATCTCTACCCTGTTAGTGTAGTTAAATGCGTATTTCACGCTTCAATGGACGACTGGTCTAAGACATCACTCTCGTGTTAGACTGAGCTGCTAGAGACGGGGAGATCGGGGCTCAAATCCCGATCGGGTCTACAAAAAGGTAGTTTTTTCTTAAACGGTTTCCCACTATTCTTCCACGCAAATGCAGGTATATTGGCATTAAAATGCTTCCTTCCTCATCCCTACCTTATTAGAAAAAAAAACATATATGCGTATAACCTGAACAGGTAGTAAGAATCGATGATAAAAAAAATGCTTATAGCCCGGATGGGTAGTAAAACGCAGAGCAAAATGAAATACCGTTAACAGATGTTCAAATAAACATATAAAATGACTGGCAAAACGAACCTGCTTTGTCTGAATTACTAGTGTACAGACTTATTATGTCTGCATGACATATTTCAGTAGCTTTATTTATTTATTTATTTGCACACTCCAGTGTGAGTACTGTTTATTAATGATTTAAATTGTATAATATAACTAACGCACCAGTTGAATTAAAAAAAAGTCATTATTTGTCATAAAAATCTAGGGTCAGACAGAAGAGCAGACCTCTCACCTAGACTCGCTAGCGCTTTTAATTAAACTAATAACGAAATATTTTGACACCACATCTTCCAATTACGATTTAGACCTATTTGAAAAATATACAGGACAAGGAATTTGAACTTTTATACAGAGCTATAAAAAATAAATACCAATATTGACACCTGGTAAAACCGTTCAAGTGTCAGCTGAAGAAAATTACACATCCCTTGGCGTTTGAATACATGAATACAGATCTAAGAGCTTTAAAATAACTGTAAGTTTAATGTTATGAGAGGATGGGGCAACTATTAAACACAATCGTTAACCGAAAGTAAATTGAATCGGGGTTAAATTAACACCATCACATAAAGCATAGCCCATTCATTTGTTGAATGCCATGACCTCTTTAAGTCACTTTTTCACTAAAATACTCATGTATGGAGGATCTCTTCTACATATTTTTTTATTAAAATTCATAAACGTGACGCATTCCAGCTTCACAGCCCAATATTGGAAGTGATAGGAATTTATAATGTTAACATATAAAAGTCTCTTCATAAAACATTCTAAAAGTATTTCATCTATTTAAAAAAAAAACTTTTAAAATCTGATTTACATTTAAACGCTTCTAACCTTCACAGCGGTGAAAAACAACAGACCAAAATTCCATTCACTACTTTCATAAAAAAAAAAACGAGGCCAAAACATTTTATAAAGCCCATCCTGTTTAGAGTAAAAAACCACGGGAGGGCCACATAAACAGTTCAGGAGGTTATCCTCGCACCCTTTCATTCAGATCTTCCCCCCATTCATAACTAAGAAAAGGATCACGCTGGCTACAGGCTTTCAACGCGGCCTCTACTTCACACCTTCAACAAGGAAGGTCGAATCTATTTTGAATCGGATTCTACTGCTGTGTAATAATCTTGACCTGTGGGTTGGGTGTCTACCGCGAATGCGTTGCTGGAGGCACGTAGTCCTAATTGAAATGTAAACCAATGTAGGGATAACGAATTGTTTTGTTTGGCAAGCTGTCCATCATAATAATCATCATTATCATCGCTATAAGTTTGTTCAAGGATTTTCAATCAATGAAATGACCGAGAGCGTCAATATTCTCTTAGACACAGCTTACGACCTCGACTTAGATTTTTTTTTAATTTGTAGGCATGCGTTTAGCGCAAAGCTGACAACGACTTCACCTATTGTCTCAGTTGTTAGCACGTCTATCTATCAAGCTATGGGCCCCAAGCTAGATTCCCGGCACGGTCAAAAACTCTATAATTGGGAAGATTGAGATTTCTCATTTCTCAATGATGACGGATTGGATATTTTGTATATTTGTAAGCTGTCGGCCACGGTGGTTTGGATAAAGTGCTCGCCACATGAGCTGAAGTTCGCAAGTTCGTGGGTTAACACCAGAATGAGGCCAACGGAACTTTACTGAGCGTTACAAAATCCGTAGCACAACTTCCTTTGGAGGGGAAGTAAAACCGTAGGTCCTTATATCGAATGAAGCATGTAAATGATCCCTGAAAGTAATTAAATGTGTGATTCATTTTCAGCTAAAATTTGTAGGTATTTTCTCTCTCGCTTATTGAAATTCATTCCGGAAGACAACGTCAAATCACAGAAATTATTTACGACTTTCCGAGTATATGTACACCCCGTTTTCTCTGAAAGGTAGTACCCTATCTTATTAAATTTACCATAATGGAATAATTCAACGAAAGCTTGCTACCTTACAGGGTTGACAGACAAAGACACTTTCTCACAACTCAAGCAGGCGGGCGGCGCTAACCAGACGAAGGGCCGAGAGTGGGGGATGGATGATTAAGCAAATCAAACCAACCTTCGGGTTGGTAACTTTAAATAAATAGTTAAGTTCTATTGTAAATTATGTGCTAATATAAGTTAGGTAACCAATTAACAATTTTAATAAAATAAAATGAACCAAGATGAAACTTTGGCGTAGCTTGAACCCTTCATTTACCTTGTAGGGTAGAGCGCTTACCTTATATATTCTAATATGGAATAGCTCATAGTGTAATACGTCAAGGTAAAACTTCTCTACCTTTCAGGGTAAACGGAGTGTAATCAAAGCAGCAATAAATTATATTAGTGTGGCTCAAATTGTACCAATAATACCAACTATAGCAGTGGTCACACAGTATAAAACGTCAAGCTTGCAATATACTCGATTTAACGTGAATGGTAGGTCAAGGTTCGATTCTTGTCCGGGTGCATGGGGGTTAACAGAGAAACAGGTTTTCATAAGAGATTTAAAACTGTGGTTTTTCCCACCTTCTTTCCACGATAATATGATGACCCTCCCAATTCATATCTACCTCTAGATTAAGCTATTGATAAGCTTAGGCGTTATAGGCGATAATAAAAATTGAGCCAATAGGCCATGGGTAAGAATATCCTAGTTCAAGGTCACCGGATTACTTATGAAGATTATGCGTTGGTCGCCAAAATAGAATCCAGAACCCTTTCTGCCTGCGATCCAGATATAAATAGGGGGGACACCATTGCTCGTAATCAATGTGAAGTGATTACTAACCATTAAAATAGACGTTACATTAAGTGCTTTCCATTAGCTTGAGAAACCGCCCCCGCGTAACTCAATGGCGTTCTTCTACGCCCTCATCCACGTCAACGTTAAATTTAGACGTGGTACTGGATCGCATCGAGTGGGAATTGAGAGGTCGATCTCAGACTCCGAATTGATGGGAGACCAACGGTAAAGATTACAAGAGCGGTTGGCTAAACTGGGTCTGAAGAGGGAAACTGGGTTGTAGTCTCAAGTCCTGAATAGATGTATTTAAGGTGGTTTTATGTCTTTCTTAAGGTGGGATGGAAGGCGATGCCAGTGATTTTGCAGCTAAAGTTTTTGGTCAAAATAAATAAATAAAATATTGCTCCAGTAGAAACATATCATTTAATTTTCTTCACAAGGTGACCTCAAAATTTCTCGAGTATCTGTTAAGGGTGTCCCGGAATTTAATGACAACTTTTTCTCTTCGTTTAGAAAAGTTTGTCATCCAATGCCGCTTTGCTCATGCCACATATTCAACAACCTGTTGACATCACCATGGGAAGAAAGTTAAATTCTATTTTGCCACTGGAGATTTTTTAATTTATTTTGGTTAAAATAATTGCCATAAAAACTGCAAGAACACTGCCCTTGTTTCGCGTCCCCTTCCATCCCAAGGAGGTTTTTCACAGAGTTTTCACTATTTTATTACTACTAAAATACTTGTATTTCCTGAAAGAATTCCAATTCCTTTCCAGGCAGCTTATACTGAAAAAAAAAAGAATAATAAGATTTCATTTTTCATATAATTCACTAATGTGTAGTCATATAAATTATGTTTAAAGTAAGATGATCTAAGATTAATGGGGAAATACATCTTCGGTCGTTTCACAACCCTTGTTTAAGGGCTGAGAAGTTAAAACATGCTAACATCAGCGTGCCTAATTCTTCAGAATCATTCTTGGTCTATCCAAAGACCTAGTATCTTAAGCTTTCAATCAAATGTCCCGCATTAACAAAATATTCCATTATTTATATTTGATTTTGCAAATTTCTCTGTGTTTTCCTGATACAAAAAATTACCTGTGTTGTTGTTTTTCAGGTGTTTGGCAACCCTGTTATCAATACTTTTTGGCATAGTTTGTTATTTTATAGTAAAATAGGAAAAAATAACTACTGATACTTTTTTGGGGGGCTAGCTATAAAAGGCTATTACATGTTTAAAAAAATCTAATCTTTTAAGAAAATATTGATCTTAGCAATATTTTATTATTTAAAATACTAAAACATGTTTATTTGATTAAATATTGAAATTCGCACGTTTGCGCTGAAACGACCCATTAAGATAGAAAAGTTTAACCAACATATATAGATTAGGACTCAGTTGGTAATACGTATTTTTACCAAGGGGACTCCAAGTTAGATTTCCAGGATGGCAAAGAATTTATATCATTGGTGAAATCGGGGCTTTCCCTTTCACAGTGATGAATTTAACGGCTGTAGGGCTAGCTAAGTGTTGTGTTTATCATACCCTTAGTCAGTAGGTCATGTGCAAATGTAATCAAGCCTTTTAAGAAAGTACACGTTGAATATCAAAACTTGAAGAAATAAAAAAGAAGCTTATTTAATAAAATAAATTCATTCAGATAAAACTTAACAAGGATATTTTTGCATGCATATGATATTTAAGTTAGAGTAAATTAGGTAAACATACCATTTATAATAATAAATGACTTTAAAACTAACTTAAATTAAGACAGCAGGTAGCTTCTAACATTACACATTCAGCCTTAAAGCTAGGATATTTACTAATTATCTAGCTCGATGAGCCCGTAAACACATTGTGAAGATCTTCGTTAGCCCAAACCGGAATCAAACCAGGGCTTTCTAACGTAATAGGAACATTACATAAAAGATAAATATCGGCTTTATCTCTATATAGAAATATGCAATCGCTTTGCGAAACCAAGATTAGATACCCAAAACAAAAGTAGGATTACCTTGAAATTTTTTTTTTTTCAAAGTTAATCTTATTACAAGGTCATCAAATGTTTTTTAACACCCTCACCCAAGCGTGTCAAAAGTAACTGTTATATCTAATGTAAGCGGCTGCATCCGGCTTTACGAAAATTCCTCTAGCTTTTTTTTTTTCTTTGCACTGTACATAACATGGTTTACAGAACCAAATAGTGAATGAATCAAGCGGATGGCCTGGGTTATTTCGCTATTAAACGTCAGCTCGGTTTAGCTTGGCTCACGCTCTTTTTTTTAAGGAACTATTCTTAGAAATTGGTATACGGAGCTTGTTCCCATTTATATTTTCCCTATACCATAAATACAGTAGCCCCGTGGCTTCTTTGGTGCTGACTAACAGCTGACAGCTTTGAAAAGTTACTAGACCAAATTATGTATCCCTACGCCGAACCATATGATCTGCAAAAACATGTGTTTAGCAGCTGTACACTTCTGACGGTAAAAATTAGGTGTATACCTAAATGTTGATTGTCAGAAGTCAGCTGTGAGCTGTCAGTCAGCACCAAAGAAACCATGGGGATACTACTGTACGTACCCGCTCCAGTGGTCGAATGGTCTAAAGGAGTGAGTGGTATTCAACCTTTTTTTATTCGCGTACCCCTAGTCTTTTCTTTCTATTCAACTTTGTACACCCCTACCCCCAAATTGTTGGTGCATAGATACATACTACAATAATCTACATCCATAATAAATTATATCCAAAACAGTGTAGGCCTATTGAATAATAGTTTTTATATGAATGTTGACATATATATTTGCCAAAAGTGAAGAATTGGCTATTCAAGTGTGGCGAATTTGAATTTGCCAGCATTCATAATAAAATAAACCTTTTCCATGACATCGTGTGCTGATTTAAATGACATTTTCCGCCATACCTTTGAAAGTATACTGATTTTTGGATGAATTAACGACGCAATATTGTATGCCATCTAATACTCAGCTCCACCCACCGCTCCGTCTCAATACCTTTCCCAGCAATTTGTTTCATATATACATATATACATGTTGGCCACAAAATCTCAGAAATAAAATTGCCTGGTTATTTATGTTACAAAAATTTTAATTTCCCTGACTAAAGCCCATATCAGGATTTCTAAAGATGTTATTTTTTTTTATTAAAAACACTTAAGTGTTATAAGTGATTAGATTCGAAACTACCTCAAAAACTACGTGACTAGAATGCAATTGATTATTACATTTATCTTCCCTAGAATACGAGGGGTGTTCAAAAAGAAACCGAACTTTTGCTATAACATCTTTATTGCTCATTGTACAACATTTTAAGCACTGTCACCCTCAAAGTAGTCCCCTCTACTGGCAATACACCGTACCCAACGTTGCTTCCATTTTTGGAAAGCCTCCTGGAACGCACTTTGTGGGATGACGCTCAGGTCTCTTGTCGCATTGTCCTGAATCTCCTCTATGGTTTGGAAACGACGTCACTTCAACGTGGTTTTAAGTTTGGGAAAAAGGAAAAAGTCTGCTGGGGCTAGGTCCGGAGAATACGGTGGATGGGGCACTATGGGAGTGTGATGTTTTGCTAGATAGCTGCGAACAAGGAGCGACGCGCGAGCCGGCGCATTGTCATGATGCAACATCCAAGTCTGGATTTCCCACAATTCAGGTCTCTTCCTGCGCACAGCATCCCCCAAACGCGCTAGAATTCCCTGGTAGACTTCCTTGTTTACCATTTGACCACGTGGTACAAATTCCTGATGGACAATCCCTTTGAAGTCAAAAAACACAACCAACATCACTTTGATCTTTGACCGACTCATGCGTGCTTTTTTTGGATGAGGAGACCCTTGGCCCTCACACTGCAACAACTGCACTTTGTTTCAATATCATAGCCATAAACCCACGTCGCATCGCCTGTTATGATGTACTTAAGGAAGTTTTCATTGTCATTGGCAGTGGCAAGCAGTTCCTGGGTGATTTCAACACGGGTCTGTTTCTGATCGTCAGTCAACAAACGCGGCACGAGTTTTGCACTGACACGACGCATATCAGGTTTGTCACTAAAAATTTGATGAAAAATTTGATCCTACGCTGATGCCCACTTCATTAGAAACTTCTCGAACAGTTAAACGAAGATTTCCACGAATCACAACACGAGATTTCTCGACATGGTCGTCATCTGTTGATGTGGAAGATTGCCCAGACTTGGGATCGTCACTGACCGACATTCTGCCATGTTCAAAACGCTTAAACCACTCATAGCAATGCGTTCGACTCATACAGTCCTCCCCGTATGCTTGGCTAAGCGATTGAAATGTCTCTGTAAAGGTTTTGCCAGGTTTGTTGCTAAATTTCACACACACACGTTGTTCTTCAAGCTCTTTCATTGTCACTTTGACACTAATCCGACGAACAGCTTGTGCACGTGCTCACTTCATCGGATGTAACTCGCCAACTAACGGTCATAGCGAAACGCGGCAAATGGCAGTTTGTTGTCTAAACCTGCCGCTACGTGCATTTAGTAGCCGCAGCGTGGTCCCTCTGCCGGTTGGCGGGCGATTTCAAAAGTTCGGTTTCTTTTTGAACACCCCTCGTAGTCAGGTATACCTATTCTCCGATCGATTATAAAGTTTCCTGATATTCCAGCAAGTTTTAAATTCTTTTTAAATTCCTTGACTTTTCCAGGTTTTCCATATTTTACCTGACTGTGAACACGCTGATATCATGTATCAAAGTTAAATTTCTACAATTTTTTTTTCTTGTGATGAACCTTTGACCAGCAAGTAAGGGAAAGTTAATGGAAGGCAAGGAGATTAAGGCTCGGAGCTTAGGGGTGTTAAGGGGTTTGGAAAGTAAGAGACTCCTTTCAAAACTTACACCCTTCAACTCCTAGGTGTATAGCAGAGATAACTTGAGCTATAAGGACCTCATTCTGTGGTCACGCTGAATTAAGGCGTCAGACCAACAGTAGACTAGATTTTCGGCGACTAGCTAGGAGGTTAAGGTTAGAATATAGGTCGGGTACATTAAGGATGGTATCTTTACCCATTTGATCACATAACAATGAGGTTTACCCACCCCCTTTTTAAAATTAAGGTGTTGAAGACACTACCTTTAAACTACCCTTTATATTTTTAGCCATTAGGTAAAGCCTTTAATAGCTATGATGCCAAACGCAATAATGAAATCAAAAGTTACCCGCGTCGGTGGTTACATGGTCTAACGTGCTACTCTCGTGTTAGACTAGACTTCTGAAGAAGAGATCAGGGTTCAATCCCGGGGTGAACTGAGGGTGGATTTCCTAAATGGTTTTCCACCCTCTCACCACCCAAATTCGGTTACACTACCTATAAATTAAACCTTACTAATCCCTAAAACCATTAGCGTAATTAGGACAGAGGTGTATAAACTGAACGGGTAGTAAGACGTGATGCTAAGGCGAGTCAAAAGTACAATGTGTGTGGGCATCCCTGATTTACACAGTAGAATAATTACTATTGTGATCACCGATCAGGGTGAAAGATTTTCTGATCGTATTGTAGTCGACTTTTACACGTCTTTTATTTTTAAAGCCAGTAATGGTTCATGGATTGTTATAAAGATAAGCGTGGTTATGAGCACACACAGAGAGAGAGAGAGAGCTTTATATAGAAGAGAGAACCTCTTTAATTACTTTTTAACAGACAAATGGCTTTAAGATGCTTGTCTTAATGAAAAGCCAAAGCAGCGAGTGATGTAACAAATTAAAAAATTCACTTGATTTAGACTGCTTATCTCTTTATCAGATATAATTTGACAGACTCATCTTGCTCAGTTTAATACAATATACTTTTTATATGAAAGGTTATCTTGGTGTGTGGTTATTTTAAGAAATTCGTCGGTGAAATATCTAAAAATAGATTACAATAGGACAACACTAGACGAGCACTCATAATTAATTAAAATACTTTAAAAACAAAAAAAGACAGTGAAAATTATTTTTTTCCAAGTAAGTTTATTTAAGATCGTTGTCTTATATAGTACCAAAAAAACAATCTAAGACTCAGTGATCACAAACGTCAAGATGGGAGTGTATTATTATTATTTAACACCGCGTCTTACTACCCGTCCGGGTTATGCGCTTTAAGTACTAATTACGCTAATGGATTAGGAATTGGGAAGGTTGAATTAGAGGAAGTGAACCTGCATTTGCGTGGAGGGGGAGTGGAAAACCATTTAGGAAAAAACCACCCCAGTTCACCTAACCGAGATTCTAACCTCGATCTCCCCGTCCTCAGCATTTGAGCTCAACATGACTAGCGCGTTAGCCAACTACGCCACCGAGGCGGGTGTAGGAGTATAAAGGACGCGAGAAAAGATCAATGTTTTGGAAGTTTTTGTATAATTTTTTTTTTTGTCAGACTAAATAAAATATTGAGTAGTGAGACGCGGTGTAAAAACTAAATAAATAAAATATTGCTCCAGTAGAAACCTCCAAGTTTAACTTTTTTCACATGGCGATATCAAGAGTGGTTGAATCTGTCATGAGCGTAGCGGAATTAAATTAGAAACTTTTTAAACGAAGTGAAAAAGTTGTCATTAAATTTTAGGACATCCTTGAAAGATTCAAGAATAATTGTCGATATCACTATGTGAAGAAAGTTTAACTATGATTTTTCTACTCGGGAAATATAGAATTTCTTTTGAACAAAATATTAACACGACATATTTTAAATATACAACAACTTATTTCTAGCCATATTCAATGCCTATTTTTATACGTAAGTCGAATCGTGCACGTTATAAACTGGTAATCAGCCAAATTGAGTTCCATATAGGTAAATATGATAAAATGACCCCCTCAAATAACCTCTTCCCAACCTAAGACCCTGAAATATATATATTATTATTATTAGCACCGCATCTTACTACCCGGTCGGGTTATACGCACTTACGCTAATGTGTAATGGTAGGGTGATTGTAAGATGAAATGAAGTACCTACAGTTTAACGTGTAATCCGAACCACGATGGAGACCTGGCATTCCTCACATTCACAAGATGTCTTGTCAGAGGTGAAGGAAGGGTTTGGTAATCAGATAAATCTGTGCCGGGACCGAGAATTGAACCCCGGACGCCAGCATAGAAGTCTGACACCTTACCCCTAGACCACCAGGTCACCCGAAATATATATACTTTGGCTTTAACTCGCGAGTAGGTCTTTCAAAGTTTAAGACCTATGTTACTTACTACTCATCCACTAAAAAACTGTCACGGGATTTTTAAAAAAGTACTCGAGTCCTTTCAACACACTAGATAAGAAAAAAAAAAAAATCTGAGGCAGAAAACACCGTCGCAAAGTGGAATGGGGAAAGAGAGAGAGAGAGAAATGAATCGTTCAGACAAGGATATGTCCATTGACCTTAAAGGTCAGAGCCACAAGTTAAGCTTGAAGAAACTAAACAAACAGATGGGAGGCACGGGTTTAAATTCCATCTGGGGACACTTGACGTGCTTTTCACTTACTGTTTTGAAAACTCTTAACATAAATATTAATAAGCCTTACTTTACTCGACCTACCAAATTAATTCACAAACGGAAATATATCAACTAATTTAATGTTAAAGTTAATTTATTACAAGCTTCTGTGACATATAGATATACAAAAGTGAAAAAGTGACTATGTAAATTATCTTTAGAATAACATACGTGCTACCCATATGGGTGAGCAAGCAGAATAAACGCTGAGCTCGTTTTGTCTGGTTTCGTGGTAACTGGAAGGCTCGAGTTTGAATCCTAGCTTGGTGCTCTGCGGGTGATTCTACTAAATAATTTACCACTCTCCCTCTACGCGAATTTGGGTACATTTACACTCAATTTCTATTCTTATAGTATTTAGCACCACGTCTTACTAACCATTCAGATTTATACGCTTTAAGTACTAATTACGCTAATGGATTAGGAATTGGGAAGGTTGAATTAGAGGAAGTGAACCCGCATTTGCGTGGAGGGAGAGTATAAAGCCATTTAGGAAAAACCACACCCAGTTCACCCGACCGAGATTCGAACCTCGATCTCCGCGTCCTCAGCAGTCGAGCTCAACACGACTAGCGCGTTAGCCAACTACGCCACCGAGGCGGGTAATTTATACTCTTCATTCCTACCACAATAGTGTGAATAGATGTGAACAGCCCGAACGAGTAGTAAGACGAGGTTTAAAAAAATAAATTTGTTTGTGTCCACAAAATCAGGAATTCTCATCCTTTCTTATGTTAACGGCACTCTTGTGAAGGAGGTTAAAATATTGTGGCACCCTTTTAAAAATGTTCATAAGAGTTTTGTTTTTCATATTTAAAAAAATTCTTCATCCGGTATGCAAGAACGGGGCTGAGTGGGTCATTAGTGTGAGTGGAACGGTAGTGGCGTTGATTTGCTTGCTAGGCACGGTGATTTTTCCAAGAAGCTACGTCATAACGTGAGTGGCGCATAAGTGTAGTCTCGACTACACTACTGGCCTACTCACATAATTTTTTTCACCAATATATTCATATTATTGTAACACTTGTGGAAATAATACAATCTGTATGCAGGTTACCGTTATTTTTACTTTAAGCTATAAGTTACACTTTGTAAACAATATTTTGGCGGTACTTTTTAGATTTAAATAATTGTGTAATATTGTTAGTTCTACAGGTCAATACTTTATAAATTATGACTAGACTTTAACATTTAATTTAACTACCTGCATTTGCTAGGTTAGATTAGTTAAGTATAATATAGCTTGTTTCAAAATAGTTCTAAATACAAACAAATGCCCCTAATTTGACAGGAGTTAGATTAAGAGGGTACGCGCAAGTATTTACCCGAAAAAAATATATAGAAAATCATAACCAAGTAAAACCACACCTAGTGCACGCTTTTGGAATTTGAACTGACCTGTTGGCTGACATTAGTACGACATAGCAGAGTTAGTTCTACAGATGGTTAAGATTAGTTGAAATTATATAGTTAAGTTAATAAAGAATAAACATTTTTAGTTGCAGAATAATAGAGGGGAGCCTTACACTAACCACCCTAATTTCAGTCTTCCACCACACCGAAAAGTAGTTTATTCTTTTAGTTTCGGAAATAAAAAAAAACTCATTTTACTAGCTTCCACTTATAAATATAAAGTACTAATTTTGTTATTTAAATAGTTCACTCTATATTTCTGGCAAATTTAATTTTCTATATTCCCTAACAGGTTTTTTCTACTTCTTCTGAATAAGCTAAGGTATCGGACCCTAATTAATATACTTTAGGCATTTATGAAGGAGTCAGAGTTGAAGTATTGCCCTATCGAATCGATAGCCCTGCTCATTTCTAACATATTAACGTAATAATATATAAGCGTATAAACCGGACGGGTAGTAAGATATGGTTCTGAATCCTAGCTTCTACACGCTGAAAGTTAGTGAAATTAACATTCCTTTCTTTACGCCTACTTAAGTTGTGTATAGAGTAACTTATTTATTTCGATCTCTTACGTGATTAGTGAAACATTCCGACACTAATTCTATCCTATTAAAGTAATGGAGGAATTTTAAACTGTTGTCCTTCACCTTGACCTTGAAAAAGTAGTGTAATTAACTAATTATGATGAGGACCAGATGACCTTGTAATAAATAAGACATGTGGGCACGGCTTGGACGTATTTACCAGTGGCTGCTCTGATTAATGATCATAATAAAAGGGTCGGTCATATGGGCCTTTCATTCAATTCAATCTTGTGACAAATAAACGGAAATAAATAATATTGCAGATTACACATTCACGTTTATTATCTCGATTTTAAAATTGATTAGTTTATTTTTTGATTCATTAAACAAATATTGTGGACTGAAAAGATATTTTTATATGTATATCTATATATTTCTTGAACAATTTTGCCATCTCTTAAGATACATTTAAATAAAACAGAAATAGGCTAGATATTTCTGAAAAAAAAAAGTATTTATTTATTTTAAACATTGTATTTGCAATAAATGGTATATGAAATACTTAAATCTAAGGCATTTTAGTACCGGTAACCTATATTTAAAAATTAATTAAATTCATATTTTTATGAAAATACAATCCCTTTCCCTTTTTTTAAATCAAGAATGAATATTTTATCATGCTTTCTTATTATTTATCATACTATTTTAGCGTCACAGTGGAAAAACAAACAAACTATTTGACAGTTCTTAGCGCATGCCAACCTACGCAATATAGAATTCCACAGATAAGACGAGCAGGCTGCCAACTCTCTTCAATTCCAGAAACAATTATAGCTTCTTTTTTTTTAAATATTAAAATTTATAAATAGCCTATCTTACATCTAATTTTAAATTGCTTGAGAATTACTTTAAAGTAAAAACACGCCCACTTATTGAATGACGCCAAAAAATAATTTAGAATTCAACACTCACCTATAGAAGAGGACAGACCCGACGCCAACGCCATTAACAGATGCAGCGTCAAAAGGGTAATATTCACAGAAGTCTTCATCTTCTCTGAACGGAGAATTTGAAATAAGGAAGAAATATATAAGCTAAAAGAGAGTTTTAACTATGATGATTAAAAAATAAGATGAGTAAGAGGTTATGTTTGGTTAGAGGTTGGCAAAGCCAAAGTCAACAATTTGCAACGACACACAAGTCAGCTTTGAAATGTCACTGAGCCACCATATTATTCAAAACAATATTGGAACACGTTTGTCGTCATCAATATACTGCATGCCAATCGTTTAAATGTTTCTTTACAAAAAGAATATAATTTAAAGGTACTTTGTATACTTTTTTTTTCCTTATTACACAGGATAAAATTAAGACAAAATTATTGCATGTTGAAGAGTTAATGAATATAACATCTGTCACTTATAGCCTGATAACAAGACAACAACAATAGTCAAAAGATAATAAATAATAAATAAAACAGCAGTATAAAAAATCTGATAACACGCATCCACGTTACTAAACCATTTCGAACACACAGCAATGCCAGAAATCACACGAAGCAACAAAAAAACAAATTACGTAGTCTCAAACGTATATCCATTAATTAGAAGTTTTTTTAATGTCCCCAGATACGTTCAATTAAAAGAAAATAAAGAAGCTCCGCGCACAAGCATCATTTTTTTTTTTTTCAAAACTGGCACGTTTCGAGGCAGATACGTAATGAAGCGCTCGCTAGTACACATAACCTCAATTCTACTTAGCGCTCACACCGTCTCGACTGAAGGCTCACAGAGCCAACCATGCGGTTTTATACACTAACGTGGATCGCCCCTGGATACTCCTACAGGCCTGCAAGACACCGACACAGCCAACAAAACCGGCTTCCCGCCAGCTAGAAACTACCGGCGCGCGAATGTATTCGACTCCAATACGGTATTAATGTTATCATTATTTATTTATTATAATTCGAGACTCTAATAAATGATTTTAAGCAATAATATAAGGCGCTACACGCTTTATAAATAATTTTATTCTAATTCACATCACTTAACTAAACATGTTTGCCATACCTTTAGATAAGCTTTTAGACAGATACTACTATTATACCATTAATATTATAATGATTATGTACTAATAAAAGAGGGGAGCATAATTATCAAAGTTTAAGACATCGTGAATGCTTTATGAGCACTTAGCTTAAACGTTTTATGTTATATGGCTAGCCTTCGATCTGGTCCTGTGTTAATGTAGTTATGATAATTATACCTACAACTATTATTTATATGTCATTACATAAACAAAACTAGACACAAGCTAATTCATAACAAATCTCATTGGAGAAACAGTTAGAGACATCTGATTGGTAATGTCTTTTTTTTTAAATTAGTTAATATATTTTAATACACGTGAGATAATCATTAGCGATGTATCCTGATATATTTAGGACGATCATAACAACCATACTCGATGACTTTTTGAGTGTGTGAAGAGGGAGAAAACTTAATTTCACGATATAACAATTTTGAGTCCAACAGAAATCGAGCTTGGGTGGGGATTTCTTCCTCCATAACATATGTGTAATCTAAGCTTCATTGAAATCAATCTGATTAGTTAAAAAGTTATGAGACACACATACAGAGACACGTGGTCAACACATTAATTTTTTTCCTAATTTATAGTTAACATACTAATTGCCCTCGGTCTACCCTTAAACTTACCAGTAGTGCCCGGATTTCGATTATTTTTTATACATAACAGAAAATGCTCATGTACACGCTGTTTATTCTGAAAATTAGCATTCTTACCTTAGTGGACTACACTATAACCTTAAGCTTAAGTCTAAACCATAGTGGAACCAGATAAAATAAACGAAGGGTACACATAAACTCTATTCATAATCCCCTGGTTGAAGAATATATGTTTAAATAAGTTTTTATTTTGACATTTAAGACTTCTACGTTATATTTTCATGCTTTGAGTCTTTTTACTTTCTCGTATCAAGAGACAGTATTGTAATCGTGAACATTTTCAACCTCTAGATTATAATGAATCTTTACGTTTATGTGTGTCCGAAAGAAAAAAAAGAAGTGGATTTTACAATTCTGTCTGTTTCCATGTCTCTATGTCTGCCTGTCTGTCCGTGATCTAAAATCTTACACGTTTTTATGGATTTTATGTTATAGGGAAATACTTCAAGACCCGTTTTTATTTCGACGCTAGCCCTTAAATTAAGGTTAAGTTAACGATGAGGGATTTTTTTAATTCCAAAATTTTCGAAAATGGCTATAACAAGTTTGTTTAAAATATATATTTAAGGAGTGTTTGACATGATAAATAAAAAATGTAGGCTTACACTTGTTTTATGGGGGAAAATTCATTTAATGTAGTTAACTAATGGTTTTCTAATTCGAATATTAAAAAAATGATTTAGTGATATGGTTCAAATGGTTATCTGTTTAGGTTTTTACATTGTACGTAATTATATACTTTTTTTTTGCTAAACATTTGAAATTTGTTAAGAATATTTAGGCAATTTGATCTGAAATTAAATATAAAAAACTGTTTATTGTGATTCCCAACATGATTTGTTTATTTTTAGGACGAAAACTTACTTTAGTACACTGAAAACTTTTTTTTTAAATTCCAAGTTCTAATGTACACAGTATGATAAGGTTTATGTTAGTGTATCGTATCATTTATTTTGAGTCATTTTAAAACTTAAAAAAAAAAATCAATGATTTTGTAAATTAATAAATACTCAAACATAATATTTACCACAGTTGTTAGACTTTCAAGATAATGTAAGTTTCACGTGAAATGTTTAAACTCTTTACTACTGCGGTAGTGAAATCAACACTCCTGATGAAAGCTGTTTAACTTAGCTGGAAGATTTCTGTATGTGAGGGTGTGGTGGTTGTTCCTGAATCAGTTAATTTAGAAATGGATGTTCATGTTTAGTGAACTGCCATACGTATTTTATATGTTAAATGTTTTTAATTGCATATTTTAATTTTAATTTGTAAAGTTCTTGTTTGAAATATTCGTATGTATTCTTTCTAAGTTTTTGTTTATATTGTTGAGTAATTTTTTTTGTAAATTTGTTGTCCTTTTTTAGAATTTTTAAAGTCATAATTGACAATTTTGATACATTCAAAATCGTACCAAGTGTTACTAATCTATTATGAATGTAAAGAGTTACAATCTCGTTGATTGAAAAAAAAAAATCCTTCCTACCGTAATCATACTGAAGTAAACAACTACCTAATTTTATTAGGAACCCCCTGGTATCGACCCAGGGGTAACCAGTTGTCGAATAAGCTTCTCTATCCACACTTTCAAGGTTACGGTCACCAATTTGAAGAGAATCGGTAAAGTAGCAGAAAAATATAAAACACTTCCACCAATCTTCAGTATGCTATGAGCCGCCTCGTAGATCCGTGCGGGTATGATTAAGTGAAATAATTGGCTACCAGCGCGGTGGCGCCCAGCGAGGCACGGACGTTAAGAAAAAAAAACCAGGCGTTAATGCTGGCGCGTGCACGGCGCCTACGCCAAGATATAATCTAGTGTTTATCGACAAAAGGAATGGGTGGGAAGAGACCACAACATACACTAACATCCACACTTCTTAGAGCTACCACACACGTCTTGAATAATGACCGGAAGGCCATGGTCGAGGGAAAAGGCGGCTCGTAAACGTTGGATGGTCATTCGATTAGGACCTTTCACTGGTAGGGTTGGCCAGGGCCAGCGAGCTCGACTGGCACGCTCAGCTATCACCCAAGAGGTCCTGAAGGTAAAGAGTTTGTAACCACGTCAATGTTTACCCGAAGAGAGGTCAGGTCCTCAGGGAATTATAATATTCTTCAGGACCAGGTGCCTAAAACTTCCTATGGCTGCTCAATGTTATGCACTACAGGTCGTTGCCCTCATAATTAAAGTGCCTCATTTCATCTAGGGTTACTACTCCCTGATAGGTGTAATCTTAATTGACCTAAAGGGTCGGGGATTTTGAGTCGGGGGAGCACCTAAAGGTGACCCTCGTTGTTGTGATTTTCCCATTCTCACTCCAGGCGAACACCGGAGAATTTTCTTGAAATTCACCTTCTTCTACATGTGCCCGGAAATTTGTGTAAGATGCTGTTTGGTTGAAACGTACAGGCATGCATAGCCTTTAAAATAACACCAACTATTTGACTAACCGGTTTAATATAAAAATAATCATGGATAACTGCGAGTATAATAAATTTTGCAAAAAAATAAATAAAAAAATATTCCAAACATTTACGTTTCTAGCACTGATGATACATTTATTTATTTTATTTATGATACTGTATTAAACAGTTGAGATCGCATACGGCAATGTCTTAGCGTCATACTTCTACTATCAATAAGGTTCACTTGTATCTTAACCATCCCGTGGTGTAGTGGTCAGTGCACCTGGCTACGAGTCTAGGGGTCCCTGGTTTGATTCCCGGCGTGTACCTTGGTTATTTTTCCAGAGAGAGGAATTACCCCAACGGGCACATGGAAAGAGCCTCCACGGAAAAGATGTATGATTATTATATTCGGACGTCCACTGGTCAACGGTATATTACTATTGTCTAATATTTACATAAATGGGGCTAGGAGTGATGTAGTCCAGACGCGCAATATTATTATTCCGGTATGTTAAAATAAAGACAGTTTCAAATTAGTCCTCAATTCAGATTTTACATTTTTGGATAGGCCTACACACCAATGCGAATAAAGATACCTCTATTTTGTGTTATAATGTAAATTATGTGAATGAAAAAGTTTGTAACACTATATTTTACATTGACTCTTCACTTCTATATCCGAAATATCATTAATATGAGCCCCATAAATAAATACACACACACACACACACACACATTATATATATATATATATACATAATTATAATGAAAGGATAGTGATTCGATGACATTTATATCCAACCTCTTTTCAAATTATAGCACGCTAAAATGTAATCTTTATTATCTACACAATACCCTCCCTTTCGGAAACGCGTTAGTAAAATGTTTTGTCATATTGGTGTTAATATGTATATACCTTGAGGCTCTTTGTAGTAAGGTTATTACTTGTAATGTCTACCAGAGTTTAACTTACATATACATACGTTTCAATGTGACCTGCTGTCTATCTTTGCTAGACCGTGCATAGCGTGGGAAAACTACCGGGCTCGGATACCACCAGTGACATTTTAAAATTAGGCTCGACTCTTTGTCCAGAAATTATGATGTGTGTTTTTGTAAACGAGGGACAGTTTGCCCAAGTACCTTTATGATCAGTATATTTAAAGTCCCATTTTGATAGGAAGAATATTATCTGACTGCTAAATAAAAGCTACCACTCATTTTCACGTATTCATACGTCAAGTTATGGGATATGCATCTGTAGCCTCCGATAAATATTATAAATACCCAGAAAATATAACTAATAGTATATTTGAAAGTTATCAAAGTCGACTGCAAATAGTTTGTATTTTATAAATTTTTTGTTATATAAATTCTATAACAAACAGGCTTACCATGAATATTAACTTATCATAGAAAAATGCCATATTAAGTCAATTAAGATCACATTATTTATTTATAAGAAAAAACGAGAAAACTTAAAAAATAATTATTTCCGAAGCTACCACAATTTTAGTGACTAAATTACAGTATTTTGTAGATTGCGCTATCTAAACTAATACAAAGGCTAAAAATAAATGCTCGTTTAAAAAGTACTAATCGGTAAAATTAAGACGATTAGCACCACAAAATAGGTGGCCTAGTGGCCTAAAAATTTAGACTTACACTAAGATTGACTGCCATTAATGGCGTTGAGAGGTGATTTATCAAATTTAATTTTTATCGTGGCTTTCCAATCCTTTCTTCGCTCACCTAAACATACATAGGCATCCAAACATACATATGTGCGTTGCGTGTCCCATAAGATTTTACCTAACGGCGTTAGTGTGTGAAGCTTTTTCATCTTACATTCGGGAACAAACGTTTGGAACTTTCTACTATTTTATAATATTGATTGACCTTTGAATTTAAATTGAGAACGTGTGTAATGTACGTTAGAAAAATACTCTAATTTTTAAATAAATACTGAGTATTTAAGTTAAATGTTGTTTAATACTTCCATTAATAAAATTAAAACTCTAAATCTTTTCTCATACGTGTTGCTTTGAGGGAATAGAGTACTGTGCTAATAGTAATAATAATAATAATAATAATAATATAACATAAGAAGGTCCAATTTAACAGAAAACTTAACTAGAAAACTCAGGTACGCTAAGTCAGTTGTCTTCTCTAAGCTAACCGAATAGATAAGTATACAACCAAGACAAAGGCTATGGGCCATACATTTATTGAGATAATAATGACAGAAGTTTCTCTGTGTAGATATAATAAGTTATAATTACACTCGATGTGGAAATGAAGTTGTAAAGATATAATAAGTTATAATGACACTCGATGTGGAAATGAAGTTGTAAAGATATAATAAGTTATAATGACAATCGATGTGGAAATGAAGTTGTAAAGATATAATAAGTTATAATGACACTCGATGTGGAAATGAAGTTGTGTAGATATAATAAGTTATAATGACACTCGATGTGGAAATGAAGTCGTAAAAATATAATAAGTTATAATGAAACCCGATGTGGAAATGAAGTTGTGTAGATATAATAAGTTATAATGACACTCGATGTGGAAATGAAGTTGTAAAGATATAATAAGTTATAATGACACCCGATGTGGAAATCAAGTTGTTTCTTAACATATCAAATGGCATGGACGTAAAAGTCTATTTATCAACAGTTAAATTTTTATAGAAAGAGTATTTTTGGAAAAATACATAAATAATTTTTGGGGACAAAATTGATAATATTTTATAATCTTGTTAGTGATTAGCTCACACTGAAATTAGGTTCAAGTGCGATGAGAGTAGCCTAACTATATTATAATATATTCCTTATCCCTTCTGAAAGTAATTTTCCATTAGGCAGGAAGGTCAGTCAATAACAATTGGCCAGGTTTAACAAGTAAAGGCTACTAAATGCGTTATTAAATTTTATCGCTGCACCATTGTCAGTAACTACGTTTTTCCTGTTTCTACACAATCATCTAATACAGGGCGATTCATTCGGGACAGAATACTTAGTATGTGGAATATAAGATAGGTGGAATATTAGATAGGAGTAGGCGGTGGGCACTTCTAACAGGTATGTTTTACATTATTCAAATGTAACTTTTCAATCATGAGTTAATTGAAAAATAGGTGTTCAATCCCGAGTGAATCACCCTGTACTATACTATGATATAATCACTGTGTCATTGTATCATGTACTACAAATATACTTTAACCTTTCACTCATAAACCACTAAACTGATTGAGCTGATATTTATTATGGCCATAACTCAAACGTTTGGTAAACATATAGGCTAGTTAAAATAACTTATACCTCTTAACCTAAGGCACTCCCACCCAGGTGCGGATTCAGGGGGAGGGGGCTCAAAGGGTCAGTCAAAGGGTTAGTTGACCCCCTGTGAAAGTTAGAAAAATAATACAAAAAACAAAATGAAAGTTTAAATTTTAGAGAGAAAATACAACATAGATAAATTATACATTTAAAAAAATCTTTTTTCGCGCAGACACATTTTAATCCGGGTACACACGTTCGTTATTCGTCCACTTTTATTCCATATTCGGTATGACTCACGCCAAGTGTGGAAAAAATATTTGTTTTCATGTACAAATATTTGTCGTGCATAGCGAGTAACGAATATTGTTCCACATAGAGATGGTCGAGGTAGACTACCACACATCAAAGAAGACTAATAATTACCTGAGAACACTTCATCCATGAATACAGAATATAGAGTATGTGTGGATAGCAGGAACAACGGAACTGTGGGGGACTCTGCCCCCTTGGAAATAACTCCCCCCAGATATATTTCAAATCCTCTGATATTAACGAATATGAAGCTGAAAGATGGCCTAAAATCAAACTCCAAATGACTTTTAGATGCATTTTATTGTCAAAAAGTTGTCGGAAAAGACAGCATCAAATAACTAATAGACTAAAGACATATAACTGGCAGAAAAAGTCAGAGGAGGGAAGCTTTAAATAACTTCCAAGGTCATACAAATTTCAAAAATGTTTAAGGGAGGACAACCCCAAATAGCTTCTAATAGCATGCCATTTTGAAGAATTTTCAGGCGAGGAGCACCCTAAATAGCCTAATATCTGAAATAATTCAATTTTCAAAATGTTTTCGGTGGAAGACCACTTCAAAGATTATCTTATAGAGGTATCTAAATATCGTAAAAAATTAAGCTGAGGATAACTAAAAATAGCTTCAACGGGCATCCAATTTTTCAAAAATTTCTTAGGTGAGGAACACTTTAAATGGCTTATAAAAGAATTTAATTTTTAAAAAATATCAAGGAAAAGACTACTCATAGCTTTAGAGTGAACCATTTTTCAATAAATTGTCGAAGGAGGATTACTCCAAATTGTTTTTAAAACTATTTGATTTAAAAAAAGTCGAGAGGATGACCACGATTTATAATACATACATAAGATCAAATATGAACGAGAAGCTATTAAATGGCTTTAAACATAAATCTAACATTGTAAGTAGCTATGTTATTTATAATTATGACCCCC
>CABEEJ010000439.1:112219-135077 GCA_901482245.1 Timema douglasi
CCCCATGAAAATGATATGGATCCGCCCCTGCTCCCACCCATCCCCCTTAACCCATACTATCTTCTTAAGCAATGGCGCTAGAGAGCCACTCTTCAGGCGGGAGAGTACCCACGGGCGTTAGATTTAGAATCGCCACCACCCGCCCGAAACCCTTGGCTGATCCCATAAAGTCACTATTCTTTGATCAAAGTGTTGAAGGAAATTGCCCTAAATAATATTTCATCTTATTAACATCACGAAAGGTTTTATTCGAATTAATTTTAGGCAAATGAGAGCACACTTTTCTTTGACTCTACCGTTTTAATCTCTTAACACATTAATGTGAATATGTGGATAAACTGTAAAAGTAGTAAGATATAAATAACGTGAAGGTGAATTATATTAAAAATGCATACTCATAAAAATGCACCCTTTAATACTATAGTGGAATCACTCGCATTTAATAACACATCAACATATTCCACAACTTTAAAATGCTAGAAAAGAAAAATAATTTGAGAGTAGTGTTTTATGTGCGTACGAAGATCGAATAAACACGGCCTCGTCTCATCCCCTTTCCCTCTAAGTCCCTGTGCATATCACTTGCCATCTCCTGTACCAGCAATTCCAGCCTCGACAAATGTTCACTGCTTACCTCAGGTTTTTTCGGTACTACTTCACTCGCAGATGAGATAGGATGATGGTATATAGTTTAACCTGGTTCCCTGAAAATTAAGGAGCACAACAAATAACTCCCATCTCGATCCGATGAGTACTTTTTGAGTTTACTGGCAAGATACAGACATATATTTTGAAATTGGCTCTTTTGGTATTTTTATCGTTTATACTACTCATAAAAAAAAATTCCACAAAATTTGTCATACAAACCTTCGAGTCTTATCATATGTATTGATTTACTATCTAAGAAACAAAAATGAAGTAAATTGAAAGAAAACATGCCATAATAAGCGCCCATTTTACCAAATAAAATTGTGATGTATATTTTGTACCAAGGAACAAACCTAAATTAATCCAATTCACAAGCCTAACATCACACCTAAATTTAAAATACAAATTTAAGCACGCTAAAAATGGCTCTCTTGCGTGAAGGCATTGTTGCAAGGAACACAAAAATAAATGTTTTAAATTTACTATCAAATAATCATGCATTGCTTACAATTAGCTAAGCCTAACCTTTTCTATGTAGATCAAAGATAAACGACTGCTGAGAGGTTACTTGATTGCATTTATTTTTATTTTTGAGAGAAACACTAATCACCTTCTAATTTGAATGCATAAAATGGCGGAAAACATACATTTAAACACTCGATTCTAAGCAGATTTATAATACGTAGGTTTGTTGATATATCCAAACCCCTCGTTTCCAAAGATATTTAAAAAAGATGTATACATTAGACGTTAATATATTTGATTGTTACCAATTTAAGACACAAATGTAGCCACACGAACAGTAGTTTTTTTTACTACACTGCCTCCTCACTCACTGTCTAGATAGCGGGATGGTATAAAGATTATCCTGTATTCTTAAATATAGGGAGTACAAAAGAAGTCCTAACTCGATACGATGAGTACCTTTTGAATGTACTGGGAAAAAAAAAGTTCCTATAGATAAATATTTTAAAGGTATTGCTAAAATAGATCTTGATCAAAAGTGACAGTTGTAAATTGGTATCATACATCAAGTCGTGCTATTTACAAATAAATCTATTACATTTTCTGCCAGAAAAGGCACTTCCGATGAAAATCGGACTTTACCTACCTGTATGATGTGGCAACTATTTCTATAGTTATTTTCTCTCTGATGCATGCGTACTTTCTATCACCGGGAAGTTTAGATTGGATTAGAATAGAATGTACGGTACATGTTGGTTGGTCACTCCCAGTGGTGACAACTCCACGGGGAGTCACGTCTCTCGTTGCAGTGAACGCGGTTGCACATTAATTTCGTCTCTCCCTCTCTCACCGTTTCCTTATTCTATTTCTCTCTCTTTGTCTCATACAACCTTCTGTGACCAAGCTTCCCTCTGGAGAACTGAATAGCCGAGAATGGGACGTGCTGATACCCACAACTCACTTAAGTGAAGACGCTATTTTGTTACATTATGGGACTCGAATTTTAATATTATTTGGTCCTAACGGGATGTAACCAGGATATGGTACATTTATATAGGAAAAAAACTTGTAAATTTAATAATTTTTATTAACTCCTTTAATTTACCATGTCTTTGCTTTCCTAATTTTACCCTGTTTTTGCTGCTTCTGTATCTATTTAATTCTTTCCCCTAGTCCATCTCCGGTTATTTATATAAATTCTCTTCCTAATGCTTTTCATACGAATTTCCTTTTCACGCCTATTTTTTTCACTCCAAATGTACGAAATACTCTGTAAACCTTATCAATATTTATTTTCAATATATTTAAATTATCTGTTCCTTCCTCCCGCCCCCCTCAAATCCCAGAATAATATTTCTCTTCTCTGTTGGCAACATCCCTTTACGTCTCTGGTTCTCCCTTTCTTTCTATGTGTTCTGCTTCTACTCACGTAGTTTCTCCCACATCCCTAGTGAGACCCCCTCCCCGCCAACTCTTTGTGTCTGTGTCTTCTTCGTCCAAGCGATCTCTGTGGAAATCTTTCCACCAGATAAAAGGGTTGGAAGCAACCCACAGCTTCCGCGACTGACTGCTACCATTCTCGGAGGATTTAAGCTGGAAGGATGCAGGGAAGTTAAAATATGAAGTAACACATTGGGATAGAAAAATAAAATATATTCTGTCGCCCTCAAATTTGACTTTTTTTTTAGCACATATTTTAACAGTCTCTAGCTATTAATATGTAATTTGATAAGCTCATTTCCGGTTATGGGAATTATGAGAAGACAGCTGAACCGTCTATGACAAATGAACATTCATTTTAAATGTTAAGGGTCCAGGATGTCGGTAAAAATAATAGCGTCCAACTAAAACCAGATCTTCCTATCAAATTTCTAGCTTTTCTTCTGTGTGTGCAGCAGATCATATGTACAATAATTATTTTTTTACATCAACATAGAAACCATGATTTATGTATGATTATACATCGGAAAATAAAGTAATTCTTTTAGTTTAAAAATAGTAAATCAACTCTTACTTGTTTAGTGTGGCTCAACAAATAGATAGGGAGCTGCGTGAGGCTTTTTTTTTTTTAGGTCTTAATCGTGGGGTGAAGGCGAATAATATACGTGTTGATTAAAATTAAACACTGAAAGCTCAAAATATATGGAAAGGTGATAAATAGCCTTTTGACGAGTAAACATTTGGTTATAAAGTCGAGTGAGGCATCATTCTATTCTATATAACCTTTTACAATACAAAGATTTTAATTAATTTTATCGCGATAAACTGCAGTCATCATTGGGATAATCTACTATTTATTTATTTATTTTACATAGCATAGTAATAGAAAAAAACTCCAAGGCTCCAGCTCGCAAACAATCCCTACCAACCGAGTGAACTTCGTCTGTTACTGAAGATAGTGCCAAATATTGATGAAGGATGTTATGTAGTCAGTACAACGAACTCTCCTGCCATTAATTTAAGTTTTTTTTTAGACTGGAGCTGCTACTTTTAAAAATTCAAATAGCTCCTGATTTGTCCTCACGAGGCTGAGATGACCCTGTTCTAGATCCCCGCTGCTTCACAGAATGTTTGGAAGCGTGGGGGATCAAACCCGGGACTTATGTATCTGTAGCCAAGAGCTCTGACAGCTAGACCACATAGGCGGTCATACTGATGGTAAGTAACATGGTTTAAATGCCTTATAGTCGGTACAAACATTAAAAAAAACATATTGCCACTAAACTCAAATTTTGTTAATTATATTCATCTAATAAACTACCCTTACCTATAATTACACCATGAATATTAATTACGTTAATATGGTAGGCGTTAGGATGGTAGAAGTATTGACCGAGATTCAAACCCCGACATCCCCATCACCGTCAAACCAAGACATTTATACCACGTGCCTACCGGTGTGGGCCACTGAACTACAACCATTCAAAATGAATAAAACCACTAACTCAGACAGTGTTGGCTAGAGAAACCCCTTAAGAGCAATTTGTTTGAAAATATCTTAAGTGTAGCTTGTAGGAAACGTTTCACCTCGATTATAAATCGTCCTAAGCCACAACAAAAACTTTTCTTTTTTATCAAATGTGTAAGTTTAAGTGTAGGCGGACATTTGTAGATGGGAATCCACTAAATTTTAATGAAATATAGACCTCTTAAACATATTTAGAGTTTGTCATAGAAAAAATAAATTATGGACTTCATTTTTCTTTTCTTATTACCGGTCTGAACTATCATATTTTTAACTAACAGGATAAACATAAGGGAAGTGGGGAAACCAATTAGGAAAAAAGAAAGAAAAAACTCTGCCTATGCTCGGTAAGAATTTAAATCCCAAACACCCCATCGTCACTAAACCAGACTAGACGAGATTGATGGCTTTAACCACGTGTCCACAGGGAAGTGTGAGACGATGGGGCAGAAGGTTAGCCAATCTGTACCGCAAAACATTCAGGCCAAGGATAATTTTTTTATCACCGCGTCTTATTAATTATTTAGGTTATACGCATTTATGATAATTACTCTAATGGGATAAAAAATGAAAACGTTAGCATTTTAGAGATACTATACTCGTATTTGCATGGAAGGAGAGTGAGAAAACATTTAGGAAAATCCACCCTCAGTAGACCCAACCGGGATTTGAACACCAATTTTCCCGTCATCAGCAGGCCTAACACGAGTGTGACAGCTTAGACCATGTGCTCACTGAAAGTGGGTAGGTTCATTATTGAAGATTGCTGAAAAATATTGAAATATGAAAGGGTGTGGAGAGCACCCATCAAGAAAGAGTTTTCGGGTAAGAAGGGTCATCCCTAAAACCACGTAACGCTTTTTTCTTAGCCTTTTTTTGACTCTCCCCCCCCTACCCCTCCATGTTACGCCACGTAGACATTTAACTTCATCTCTCCAACCTATGTTAAGTAACTTTATGTTATGCTAGTGGGTTAAGGATTAGGATGTTATACCTTTAGAGGAAATGTACTCGCAATCGCTTTGCGCTAAAAGAGAACGAATAAAGTTTCAAAGTAATAAGCCTACATTTTGGTTCTTAAATAGAATCGAACTGGAAAGACGGGATTCGATAACTTGGCACTGTTCTTAGTTAGTCTTTAGACATATCACCCCTGGTTTCTATTCCTGACCGGGTAGAAAATATATTATTGTTAAAAAAGGTTTAGGATGAAATCTTTCATGTACTTTATTATTATTATTAGTTGTAATAGTAATTTTATTTTTATCAACTGTTGAATGCTGTTATAATTTATTTACTTTTATAATTGTGAAATGTAAATAGTTTAGACTGATTAATATTAGCTCTCCATAGGGCGTAATATGTAAAGCAAAAATATATAGCGTGTATTTATATAAAGTGGTAAATGCTATATTTTGATTTATTAGCATTAAATAGTTTAATTCACATGATGACCATTTAAGTTTGCATGATTCTATTAATTTCTATTAATTTTATTCAAACAAATGTTTCCTGTGTTAAAAATATCATTTATCACAAAATATATATCCATTTAGATGTAGAAGATTACTTTTCTTTATGCTAAAACAGAAAAAAATGTTACTCAAAAAGGTTTATAAGTTAAGGGTAAAATACCTGAAGATATTAAATTATTTCAAACAAAATTTGACGTTGATTTTTCATTAGGAGCTATAACAAAAAATTAAAAAAAAGTATATTTAAAAAGTAAAATCTGATAACAGAAAGTACATATTAACATTGAAATAAAAAAAGGAATGTGTTTGACAGATTTAATTAACAAGTTTTGAGAAAAAAATGTCTTAGATCACAGATCGAAGGAATTTCTTCCATCAACAAAACTACAAAATGCCAAAAGCAATCAACTTCAAACTTATTATTTAGATCTAAAGTCAATTTCAAGATAACTGTAGGGAAAGTAAAAAAATAAAATAAAAAACTTAAATTTTATGAGAGATGGGTGGATCTTTTCAATCTCAATAGTAAATTTTTTAGTACCGTTACTTTAGTAAAAATAAAATCATGATGATTATATGTCCTAGAATGTCATTCATGCAACTTTAAATGCTGCTTTTTGAAATGGCTGTGTTCATTTCATAGGACTGACATTATAACTGTTAACCTAATCTTCGATTTTATAGTGCGCCTGTATTTTAATTTACTTGTAGGCATAAATACAATTGTAATATACCCTTAAAATATTACTAAACATATTTTGAATCAACATAAATAAGCGAACAAATAAAACATCCAAGTTTATATTTATAATACTTCATCGTCTAACATCAAAGTCATTAGCAGCCTAAGGTGAAAGTACAGGTAAAGCGAAAAAAGCTCAGTGTTTATTTGCCGTTTTTATATCAAAACTTTTTTTTGGTCAAAAGAAATCTAACAGTTCTCAAGTATAAAACAATATTGATTCTGAAATTGACACCTGGACACGGGAATCGAATCCGGGACCTTTGACCTAGCACGCCAATGCTCTAATCAATGAGCTATCCAGGAATCGTCCTGTGCGCAGGGTCATTCTCCACTCATATTTTAAGGCAGAGTCTATGATGGACGTGCGGAAATCGTCGCCTTAAAAGGTGTGATTTTATTAAGATCACGATCTATCAGATAACGCAGCCACCTTCGACTCGGTAGTTGGCTTATTGTTGCCATTTGTACAATTATAATAATTATAAGGTATTACATATTTAAGATTCAAATAGCCAAAGCTATTCTGAAAAAAATAACACATTTGTAGCCGAAGATTTCCGCACGTCCATCATAGACTCTGCCATAAAATATGAGTTGAGAATGACCCTAGACACGAGATGATTCCTGGATAGCTCAGTGGTTAGAACATTGGCGTACTAAGCCAAAGGTACCGGGTTCAATTCCCGTGTTCAGGTGTCATTTTTAAATTTTCAGAATATTATATCTAGATGGAGTAATTCTCACTTAAAAAGCATAAATAATAGATTTGGCAATTAGACTCTTAAAATAATATATTATTATTATTATTATTAGAACCACGTCTTACTACCCGTTCGGGTTATACGCACTTACGCTAATGTGTAATGGTAGGGTGATTGTGAGATGAAATGAAGGACCTACAGTTTAACGTGGAATCCGAACCACGGTGGAGGCCTGGCATTCCCCACATTCACAAGATGTCTTGTCAGAGGTGAAGGAAGGGTTTGGTAATCAGATAAATCTTTGCCGGGACCGAGGATTGAACCCCGGCCGCCAGCATAGAAGTCTGACACCTTACCTCTAGACCGCCAGGTAACCGATTTCAAATAATATAGATTTTAGATTTCTTTACATGATGAACTCAAAAGTTGTTGAATATCTGTCAAGGGTGTCCTGGAAATTAACTAGAACTTTTTCTCTTAATTTAAAAAGTTTATCATCTATTGTTACAATGCTCATTACACATATTCAACAATTGATAACGACATGTGAAGGTAATTAAACTATTTTTACTGGAGCAATATTTTATTTATTTTGGCAAAAAATAGGTTTTACTATAAGAATTACAACACTCCCGCGTTAATCTTAGGACTATGGCTAGTTTTAGAGCAAGTGAAGATCAATTAGTGTGAAGGAAGATTAGGAAGACCACCACTATTGCACCCACATTAGACTCAAACCTGAAATCCCGTCTATTTGGCACTTGACACATGAGACCACGTGGCCACCATTACGGGTATTTCAAACATTAAATATACGCGTGAACCTCTCAATCTTTCCCGTCTCCTCTCTCACGGGAGATAGAGAGAGAAACATAAAACCTTCCACATCAAGCATGAGGTATTGTTATAAAATATTACAAATTGAAATTATCCTCTTATCTCTTTTTCCCACTCTTACAATTTCTTTTCATATCCCTTTTTTTCTTTTCTTTCATACGTATATATTTTATTTCTCTCACTTCCAGTAGTTTCACTTATTTCCTTCATCTCTTAAAATTGTTTCTTCCTTCAATCTCCCATATCTCTTTTATTTTTTGTGTGCATACGAGCATTTTTCACCCTCTTCCCCTTTTGAGATTGTACAGACCACCAAAATACGACCATTCTACGTTCGTTTCGCACGACGAGTATTTAGGTTACATCCACCGCGAGAAGAACAACTTATAATAATAATAGTAATACAGTAGATTCTCAATTATTCAGTTAAATGAGATAGAGGGGTCATAGAGATATTTTAAAAAACATGGATAATACACTATAATAGTAGAATGAATAATTGTATTATCAAGTAACACTTCCTTAACAAACAGGCTTATTTAGAAGAACAAGTTTTTATTTTTTACTCGTCCGACTACCAAATCAACATAGATCCTTCCGACCTCCACAATTGTTTGGAAGCCTAGTTCACACGTAGTTGATAAATATAAATTAAAAAATAGATATCCTAGATGGACTTACGGATAAACCCAAAAACTGGATAAGTCACTCACTAATAATCGGTAGTTTAACGTACTTAAGGTGGGAGTATAGGGAACGCAAAAATAGGTAAATGTTTTTACAGCTTTTATAGCTAAACATATTTTTATACCAAAATAAATAAAATATTGTTCCACTAGAAACAAATTATTATTATTATTATTAGCACCCTGTCTTACTGCCCGTTCGGGCTATACGCACTTACGGTAATGTGTAATGGTAGGGTGATTGTGAGATGAAATGGAGGACCTACAGTTTAACGCGGAATCCGAACCACGGTGGAGGCTTGGCATTCCCCACATTTACACTAGAAAAAAAAATAGCTTTCTTCTCACGGTGATATCAACAGTTGTCGAATATCTGTCATGGGCGGCATAAAATGATAAACTTTTCAAATGAAGAGAAAAAGTTGTCATTAAATTTCAGAAAACCCTTGACAGATATTAAAAAACTGTTGAAGTCACCAAATGAAGAAAATTAAACTATATATTTCTTCTGTAGCAATATTTGATTTATTTAAAGAAAAAAAGTGTTGAATAAAAACTGCAAAAATACTAATCTATTCTCACCTTCCCTACATCTTCACCGTAAATAATACAAATACCAACAACAATTGTATAGTTTAATAATTGAGGTTTTGCGACCAACTACAACACGTTTTCCTAGGATATCTACGTCTAGTATTTAGACCACGTCAAGAGAAAAAGTTGTAAATTGTTAACTCTAAGGAACAACAATAATTCAAGATTGTACAGGTTTACACCTTATTATCTATCACATGAAAACAACTCTACCTTAGCTTATTGGGAGGGAGAGAAGGTTAAGGATTCTTAATTGCATACTTTCTTCTCGAACACACACCTACAATCCAATTTTCAATGGAATAACCCTTTAGAAAATAGAAACGTAATCTTATTTGTGGTCAAAATTGATAATACTCTACTATTTTAATAGGGTTGTTTGATAAGTATTGATATTATCTATAAGACATTGACACTTTCGATCACATGATTCAACGTGCGTTTAAGTAAAATTAGATCTAGTAGCTTTTATAACTTTCAAATAAGGCCATTCTTGTTCAAATTGGCTAGTATTTACTTGGACCTTAATTTGACAAGCTTATTGTGATGAGTGGTTATTGAGATACACAATCGACGGTCTACTTTTAGAGTTTAAATTATTTTGTATTTATTAAAAAGGTTATGTTGGTAATTTATTTTAAATAAGAATCAACATATTTTAATGAAATATTCTTCCAATGTTAAGCACACAAACACAAATATATATATATTTCTTGGAATTAGAGCAAATATAAATCTGGATCCTACTAATAATAAAATCCAGCACATTATTGGGCAATATTCCACACTATTCTAACAATATTTGTAGTACAAAACTATCAAACACCATTCCACTGTTATTTATATATTAATTTGTCTGTTTTCTGTACGAGAAAAAGAAATGGCGTATAAAATAAATAAATTCTCTTGTGGTAAGAATGAAATAAATATAAAAAAAACGTTCTGTAACATTGGACCGATGAAATTGAAGTGGGAGTGGAAAGGGGGTGGGGGATGGTAATAATGACACTCATGTTCTGAAGATGTGACCCAGATGGTTATAAACCTTCTCGGATAGATGAAAAGTTCTTCAAGATGTTATTATTTTTTATACAGTTTTTTGCTACCCACTGTAGCTGAAGAAAGATGGGGTGTTTCTATCCGTGTCGGGAGATATGGTCGTTTATTGAATGTGAAGAGCGAATGCTTTTATCACCTTCTAAAATATAGACTACTGTTGAATTTCTCTCAGCAAGCCTTACTTTTGCTAACAATGTTATACTGCACAACACTTCCCATATCTATGGCAGTATTATGAAACCAACATATAATTTGCTCAACGTTAAATCAGGGACCAAGGAATTACAGGTTTAATTCATTTTCTGAGTTCTAAAGTTTTCTTACTTTTACAGTTTTTTCAAATCATACAATCCTCAGTCCCGGCACATATTTATCTGATTACCAAACCCTTCCTTCACCTCTGACAAGACATCTTGTGAATGTGGGGAATGCCAGGCCTCCACCGTGGTTCGGATTCCACGTTAAACTGTAGGTCCTCCATTTCATCTCACAATCACCCTACCATTACACATTAGCGTAAGTGCGTATAACCCGAACGGGTAGTAAGACGCGGTGCTAATANCGTATAACCCGAACGGGTAGTAAGACGCGGTGCTAATAATAATAATAATAATAATAATAATAATAATAATAATAATAATAATTCAAATCATAAAATAGGAATTTTTCCAGTATTTTACATGCAAATCTATCTAAACAATTTTTACTATCATATATAAAATTCTCTACACAATAATTATTTAGGTAGTACTCACAGAATTGGATGCCTTGAAGATAATGCTAATATTTTACAATAGGTTTGTATTTATAAATTTAAAATTTATTGAAAAACTATCTTAAATTTAATTTAGCCTAATTTTTAATTGTTTCGGTTCCTATAAAGAAGATTCTTGGTCCCGTGGTTCCTAGATACATACATTCAAACAAATATCATAGCAAGCCCAATTCAGCTCCTGGCTACGCTAGGTATGGGAGTAAAAGGGAAAAGAAAGACTAAGATATGTCAGAAATGTGTGCAGTGCATTCGTATTTGAATGATTACTCGAAATTTTCCGCGGTCACGATGGGGGACAAAGTTACAAAGTTTCTTGTTAATAATTACAGTATGTCTCTAGTGTGACAGAATGAAGATTTGTGCACAAGATTATCTGTGAAGACATTCTAAAATTGTCAAAAATGGCCTTTTCAATGCAGTCTTTTTTTCCCTTCCAAATAGAATATAATATTTCAACAATGTTCTGTATTAGGGACATCTATTAACTCTTTATATCGATTAATGTTTAATCATAAATTATCCACGTGCTATTGTGTTCGTGTAAATTTACGATTTCTAGCCGTTTATCACAGAGTTGAGAGGCATGTGATGCACGCTATTAATAAACAAATATACACTTGAAATTAATGTCTTATGAACCGAACTAATTGATACAACAGTTGCTTTAGACACTTCCCGCACTGAACTTAAGGCATTTGTCATATAGGTGCCCAAAATTTCCACTTGAGTTAATTAACTCAATGCTGTATGCACAGTCCGTTTTTTGTTTGTTTTCCAGTTTCTTTAAATTTTTAAAAAACCATCCAAAACATAACTATGTGATTCTTTTTCATCCTGATATTTTTAGTTTAATGTTGCCGGCGTTCTTAGAGCGTATTGCGCCTCAGCTCCATACAGAAAAATCAATTCTGTTCTCTCTTCCAGATTGTAAACCATTTTCCAAGATTAGTTGTTAACAGTAGAGAGCAAAAGAAACAACTAATGGATATGTAATTGGCATTGAAAATAAAAACAATGTTCTCTTTACGATCTTACACACAAACACTTGTATCTTCCCAAGCTATGTTTGAATAGGTCAAATTCTAATGGCGCGCCCGGTGTCGGTGACATGGAAAATGATCAGGATCATTTCTCGTGATAGCTTTTACTTTAAAAAACTTAAAGACACCATTTTGAAAATGGCACAACTTGATCTACAAGAATATGTAATAAAATATAAGGGGTCTCATTTAAAAAATAAAATCTATTTTAACGTCACATTAACAACGCCACCCAAGGTCATATCAGCTTTAACACCTTACTTTCCCCTCATAACTTTACATTTTATTGTTTAAAACAGTGCATTGCATATATATGCAATGCGATGTTTTAAATAAAATATATCGTGTGTTCATTTGACAACTTTCCAACCAAATATCTCGAAAACAGTGCTTTGCATATATATATGGCCTTCCTAGTAATCTGACGTATAGCTGATTGTGTCATCACAATAAAATTTAATTTTAAAGCTATAAAACTTCAGTGTCTTTAAGTTTTCTTTTCATACGTAGAACATGTTCATTATTAATTAAACCTTTGAAAGGACGATGTATGTCAAAAAATAAATTGTATTTAAATAACAATCTTTCAAACTGTGCGGAAAGATTTGGAACGAATTAACTACGTAGGTTAAGTAGTAAAGAAAATTATTGATTGAATAAAACAACAATGATTTAAATATTTTATCTAGGCCAGTAAAGATCTTTTTAAATAGCCTTTTCTTTATTTTATATTATTGAAGTGGAAATATCTGGAAAATATGGTGAATAAAACGTGAAGAAAATGAATAGAGAATAAGCATAGACATCTTTTTCAAAAACTAAAAGATATTTTTAAAAAAATACTGGTAGAGCAATTTTCAACATTGGTTTGGAAAAGTTAGCACACAAATGCTCTGACACATGCACACACAAACACATACACACAACTATAATATTGAATATTGCATTCAACACACATTCCGTCGTCCCCTATTCAAAGAGTGACGTCTATGTAGATCCTAGAGCAAAGTTTAGATGTATATTTTGTGACCAACTTCACAACATGTTCACAGAAATCCATGTGTTAAATTCAATATATTCCATATGACAGCGAGAAAAAAAAGTTACATACACGAAAACAGTGGGAGTGCCAAATAAAGGTCAATATATAACAGTTACAAAAGTTACTAAAACTATTCTAATCTATTCATACGTCAAATAATTTTCTCTGTTACTGTCAATTTTGACTATTAGTTTTATTTTAAATTTATTTGAGGTATGTAACGTTCACTTTCTGAACCGCCTGATTATGTCAGCACACGACTTATAATCTAACTTAAATCCAGAACAGACACAACACTCACCCCCCGATCGTTAATTCATCACGGTGAAAGGGTAAACCCATATTTTACCAATGATAAAATTTCGGTCATGCCAGTAATCAAACCCAGAATACTTAGCTTAGTAGGTAGACACGCCACCGACTGAGCTAAGGTTTCTGACTTTAATGACAGTATTGGTCGATTTATATGTTCAATGGGTGAAAATATTGTCGTGATGATGACAACGTAAAGTTTTTTTAATATACCGGTAACGCAATCCATGATGAAAATGAATTTGATTCTGAACCAACAAAAATAGATTTCTTCAGTGGTCGAATGGTACAGGGGATCATTCTCACAATAGACAACTGCTGATGCCTGGGAGATTAGGGTTTCGAGCCCCGGACGGGTGTATTGAGGATTGGTTTTCCTCAATGTTCTCCCAATGTCCCTCTAAGCTCTAACGTTCTTATCTCTACTCCACTAGAGAAATCAAACAGTACAGTCAGAGGCGTACCTAGGGTCTCAGAGACAAGGAGCTGTGATTTCAACGCTCTACTTTGAGGTACCCAAGATTTGTCTCGTGCTCAAGGTCATTCTTCACTAATAGTTTAAGGCAGAGTCTGTGATAGACGTGTGGAAACAATATCGGGTTCTACGCTATATTTTTGATACGGCAGCCTCTGGAAACTTACGCGTTAACTTTATGATGCCGTTACTACAATTTCACACGTCCATCACAGACTCTAAATTAGACAATAAGCTAAAAATGACCCTGAGTACGATACGAGCTGCGGCTAGCTTAGTGGTATAATATTGGTGCGCTAGGACAAAGGTATTGGATTCAATTCCGATGTTCAGGTGTAATTTTTCAATTTACGAATATAATACAATATGTGTTTAGAAAATGCACCTTGAAGATTCCAAATAATAATAATAAATAAGCACGAAACTAAATCGTAATAATAAGAGATAAAGTCAGGCTTATCTGCTTCACGCCAATAGCTTACTTTATATTAGGTTATCGATCTCTCTTTTTTTTCTTTACTAAAGGTTTCCGATAGGAGTGAAGTCCGTCGTAATCTGGGCGTGCAGGAAGAAGACTGATAGCATCGACGTCATCAATTTCACTCACCCCTTTGTGCTACTCCAGAACAAAAGAGAGACGCTAAGCGTAAAGGATAAGGCTAGTTGAACATCTCGGAAAGAAGAGGCTGGGATGTCATGGGAAATAAAAGCGCAGGTATTAGTTTATGTAAACTTCCCTCGGTGACGTAGTTGGCTAACGTGCTAGATTCGTGTTGAGCTAGACTGTAGAAGACCGGGAGATCGATCGAGCTTCAATACTCGCTCGGGTGAACTGGGGAGGTTTTTCCTAAACAGTTTTACAATCTTTCTCCATACAATTGCGGGTTCACTTTCTCTAAATTCACCCTTCGCAACCCCTAGCCCATTAGCGTAATTAGTACTTGAGCGTATAACCCGAACGTATAATAAGACGCGGTGCAAATAAAAAGTGTATGTAGAACAGGGGTGTGGCGGGGACAGTGGGCTAATTGGATACATTGTAATCACACACATTTCAATTTATGGGCACATCATACCATTTGAACCTGTCCAAATTTTAACCTTTAGTTAAAAGGTGAGATAATTCATACAAGCTACATATTAGTGATTTTTTTTGTATATGTTCATACAATATAAACTGTGTAAGAAAAACCGCTTCATTGTGAAAAAATTCCTCTAATTACCAATTAAAATGCCTTCTAAATAGCTTTTAGAGACTGTATTATTATTATTAGCACCGCGTCTTACTACTCGTTCAGGTTATACGCACTTACGCTAATGTGTAATGGTAGGGTGATTGTGAGATTAAATGGAGGACCTACAGTTTAACGTGGAATCCGAACCACGGTGGAGGCCTGGCATTCCCCACATTCACAAGTTGTGATTAATACACTTCTTGTCAGAGGTGAAGGAAGGGTTTGGTAATCAGATAAATCTGTGCCGGGACCAAGGATTGAACCCCGGCCGCCAGCACAGTTAAAAAATTTGCCTAGGGGAGGATATATTACCCATACCTCTATTACCCCAATTTTTTTACAACACTTTTCCAAAGAGCAATATAATTTCACAATTGTACCTCGCCGTACCAAAAACGTTCGTACGCCTCTGGATTCTATATTATCCCTGCTATCCAGATAGAACCATTCCTACCACTATAATGGGATGTGATATTATTATGACTGTGTGGTGCCCTATTTTGTTGATTATATATCATTAACATAAAATCCAACTATTTTTATGGTTAGGTTTTTTAAATAAAAAAACAAACATAATGTTTGGCTGACAACATTGATAATAATATTTAACCATATGATTTTATAGGTATTGATAATATTTATCAAAAGTGACAGCTGGAGCTCACTTTGCATATTGTATGATTGCTTGAAAGTAGATCAAGTAATTTTTCTAGATATCTAATAAGGGCCTTCCTGTGGTAATGTGAAAAGTTTGTTTTGTTTTTAATGCCTATGGTGTTGGATTTAGCTGCCACTAATTGCAAGATTGGGGCTTGAATTCCAGCCAGGTACACTGAAATTGGTTAATAAACATGCATTTTTCCTTTTCCAAGCTAATACGGGTGCATTTATTTTCAATTAAACTTAACTCTAATATGATCTTTAGTTGATAGTAAAGTAAAACAAATCCATCGCAACTGGCTAAACACGTTTAAGCATAAATAAGTAATCTCGAGGGAAAATAAAGTATTATATTTTGAGTGTTATTTAATAACAGATTCATAATTATAATGTATCGATCTTTTTTACTTCTAGCTAATGCCATCTTTTGTTGATTAGTCTTCTAGCTAAGACGTTATAGCAGATCTATCCTTCCTCTATAAACAAACCTTTGTTCGTCTGGTCCCAATATTAGATCAAGAAAGGCATGAAATGCATTAACTTATGATTACATATAATTATATGAATAAATTAGTATTTGTATTGAAATAATCGTTCGAGAATCAATTACCCCTCACCCCCTTGAGGACACCCACAGTTTGAGAGCCACTGCCCTTAATCAACCTTACTGGTGGGGAAACATTTAATCCGTTGGTATTATATTATATTTAATCTCTTTACTATCATTAAAAGCACCATTGATAACATTAGTTAAGTATGTTCATTGATAGAAAGTGCATCAGTTCCCGTTTGGATGTGTTTAAATTAATAGTATCTAGCTAGTGTTAAGTCATTGAAAACGAAAACTTACACTCTTATTATTATTATTATTATTATTATTATTATTAGCACCGCATCTTACTACCCGTTCGGGTTATACGCACTCACGCTAATGTGTAATGGTAGGGTGATTGTGAGATGAAATTGAGTACCCACAGTTTAACGTGGAATCCGAAGCACGGTGGAGGTCTGGCATTCCTCACATTCACAAGATGTCTTGTCAGAGGTGAAGGAAGGGTTTGGTAATCAGATAAATCTATGCCAGGACCGAGGATTGAACCCCGGCCGCCAGCACAGAAGTCTGACACCTTACCCCTAGACCACCAGGTCACCTACCACTTACACTCTTCATTTTTCCCTAAACAACCCCTATTTATAGCCCATTTATAGGGGCACCAACTTTTAGCGAACAGTGTTTTTACGAAATGTTTGAAAAATCCATTTTCAAAGCGCTAAAACTATTTTCAAGTTCAAAGAAATTGTTAGTACGTACTTTTGAGTTCACGAAATAAAACAATAAAGGTATTTATACGCGAAATCAAAGTATTTTCACGAAATATTATTGTTATTATTCGTATTTTAAAATAAAATTAATGCAGTAGTGGTCAAGGTCTAATCTACGCAGCCTTTACCATCAATGTCAATAAAAAGACGGGTCGATGTATAAACAGTGGATTCGCAAATATCGATCGTAATTCTATCCTCTTCTATGTAGACTTAAAAGAATATACCGTTTATTGTATTCCGCTTCAAATTTAATGATAAAATATTTATTATGTATTTATTTTGATAGTTTAAAAGTATTCATGAACTATTTTATTCAATTCATTATAAAATCAAACGTTATTTTGATTCCTTTTCGGACCCCCAAAAAATCGATATATCGAATTTTTTGCTATTCTTATCTTTAGTTGTTTGTGATCTTTGCAAGCCCTTAAGTTTCTAGCTTCCTTTGTGATTTCATTGTATCTATGTTTGTTATTATGTTATTGTGTATCAGTCTTCATTTATTGCTTGATTTTAAATTATATTCGTAAAAATATAATGTGTAAAAAAAGTGTTTTTTTGTGGTTTTTCCAGGTGTTATACAACCATTTTTGAAAAAAAAAAAGTTTATTTGAACATTTTTATAATGAAAATAATTTATTTATTTATCATAACATAGGGTCTCTACCCATTTGCCAAAGGAGTGGTGGTAAGTGATAAATATTAATTGAAAGTAACTACAGGCCCGCCCGCATGGGACTCACAGTGACTGCAAGTGCAGTCAGTGAGATTCGATTTTTTTTTTTCCCCCATAGCTAAGAAATATTTGTCTCAGTCGTGCTCTATTCGGAAAATTAAATAAGTTAGTAAATATTTATAAATGAAGTATTATAATGCAATGAAATGAATGTGAGAGTTGATTGTCTCGAACACTCCTACCCCTCCTTCCACCCTACCTGGCTCCTTCCCCTTTGTCAGAATAACACTGGTATGTTTTTAGTTTATACTGTTTATTTTAATTATTAACCATAAAATAATAATGAACATTTATTTAACTCAGCTAGTTTTTAGCCCATACTTGTTCCCCTCATGAGAGGATCCAAGGGATTTTTTTTTAAATTTTACTGGCAACATATTACATCCAAATTGGCACATAATTTGCTTAAATATCACTATTCTCACACTTAAATATCAAAATTATAAGTGGGCATTGGCGATTCACTGGTATCAATTTGGTAGCTGCATTCACTGGAGTTATTTTTCTGCGGGTGGCCCCGAGTCACTAATGTAATCTAATGTGGAAATAATTATTATTTTCTTAGTAATACTAGCTTATCAACCAAAAATGTTAGTAAACGCTTCGAATAATATTTACCTAAGGATTATTGTATAGTTGGCTTTTTTCGTGGCTTATTGAAAGAACAAAACATATTAATACAACTACAGTATTATGTTATTTGTTTTGCGGTTTAGGACTCACTGCATGAAATAATAAATTATAAACTATTATATTCATCCCTGTATCTTGCTATAACTGTCCACTAAAATAAATACATGTTTTTTTAATAGCTCAGAGAAAGTATTAATTTCAAAAGAAAAAGTTTTATTTTGGGAACACACCCAAGCATGAACACAACTAAACACGGTCTATACGACGTCATCAACCCTTACATTATGAAGAAAAGGCAACCCTTTAAATACTCTCATTTGTAAAGCATTTTTAAGGGGAGGGCAGAGGACACGAGAGATGGTCAGGGTTTTTGAAAGTTGTATAGCAAAATAAATAAAATATTGACCCATTAGAAACATAGAGCTTAATTACTTTCACATGGTGATATCAACAATTGTTGAATATTTGTCATGAGCATGGAGGCATCGGATGACAAACTTTAAAAATGAAGAAATAAAGTCTTCATAAAATTACAGAACAACCTTGACAGATATTCAAGAACTTTCGATACCATCATTTGAAGAAAATTAAACAATATTTCTACTGGACCAATATTTTATTTATTTGCACCAAAAATATGTTTTGCTATAAAAACTGCAAAAAAAACGGCCTTTTCTCGCGTACCCTACACACTATATTTTAAGTGAACCACAAAAGCCACTTTCACAAAAAAGAAACATCCAAACTGTTATGTCCATAAGTTTGTGTTTTAATAATATAAAAATATGTATAAGAAATAAATGTTTAAAACAAATTTTTTATTGGGAAGGTTTTTGCTGACAAAAATGTCAACTTAACATGATTTTGTTTGCAGAAGGTTTTGGCGAAGGAAGAATATCTGGTAGCTTTTGCTAGCTGCCACTCACCAGCACTCCTATGGCGAATGAACTGTACATTGCCCTCGACCATAGCTTAAAGCGGGCGATATAATCATAGTTTGGCCCCCCTTAATAAAGATTACCCCCTGTGTATTTTTTTCTGGCGCAAGGACTCCTTCGGTATAAAAAGTTTGGGAACCCCTGAATTAAAGGATACACCTCTGAGACAGACAGATACACACACGTGTATGTGTGTGTATTAAATAGTATAATTTTTAATGACATTGAAGTTGGATGTGCAGAATTGGCTGTTCTGTTCTAAATTAAGTTTGTTCTAAAGTCGTGTGCTAAGCCACAGCCCTGTGTCCAGAAAATGAATTAGCTCCTTACCTACTTCGGTGGCCGCGTGGTCTAAGGCGTCACTCTCGCAATCGTCTAGACTGATAATTACAGGAAGATTGGGTATCAAACCCGGTCGGGTGGGCTGAAGTTTTTTCCTAAATGTTTTTTTTTCTATTCCTCCACGCAAATGCGGGTATACTTCCTCTAAATTCAACCTTAATAATCAATAACTCACTAGCGTAATTAGTACAAATGCGTACAGCCTGAAGAGGTAGTAATACGAGGGGATAAAATAATTAATTCATTATTATTATCATCATTATTTTTATATTAGTTTACTAAGTAACCAAAACTGCACACTACTTTACCAATTTGACACAAAACTACCAATCACGTCAGATATTTCAGAAATATCGTTTCCTCCTCCTCTCCTTCGTCTATGGCATGACGTCCCACCCACCAAATAAAAGGACCCCCAGTCCTGTGTCGGCTGGATGATAAATTAACTGCAGTCCTGGAAACTCAATTAGCCAAGGACGGTCTTTCCCATAGCCTTACTGTCACGAGTTTTGATTGAAGGCCTCGGCCGTGAGGAAATCACTAATTGAATCGATGAAGCTGGCACGAATTCACTCTAATGCGGCCGTGGAAGGTCCCTAGAATTTCACTTTGGAGCTCTCCGTGGTACCCCAAGAGAGATTAAATGCTCTGAAAACTACCTGTTGGCAAAACTGCCTTAGAAAAAATAGATTTTGCTTGATTTTGATGCGTCCTTTCTTTACCTTCAATATAACTTTTGCTTGAGTTAATAGGGATAACCTTATTTGACAAATATACAAGTCATTAGATCTTCTTTCAAATATTCATACGTCAAGTTATGTATATTGAAGTTTTCACTTTTGATAAATATTATTAACGCCTATAACACGTACAAAGTGAGTCCTAGATAAATTAAATTGGGTATGGTCGCTATGAAGCATGCCATCATTATAAATAAGAAACCAGAAATTTGAGAAATCCAAGATGGTAGACGCAACGTATCTGATAATCTGGCATAGCCAGGGATACAAATCACGCTACCTTCTGTCATCATTCAAGTTTAAAATATATAGAAACAACATTGAACTGACTTTACAGGACCTAGCTCTTAGTACCTCATAATATATCAGCAGCTAATAACTTAAGCTTGATTCACACGTTCACCGAAAATATAAAACAGAATCCACGCAGTAATTCACACACTTTAGGATGAACCGTGATGAATTGCAGCACTAACTTAAAAATAGTTGATTATCAACATACTTTATTTTCTAGTGGATAAACATATATTTTAGATAGTTGTAACTATTGTTGTTATCAAATTACAATGTTTCGTGGAACAATCCAATACATCGATATACACGCTTCACATTAACGGGTTATTTAAAATCTCCTCACAACGTCCAATGAAACTGTGTGATAGCTTCTGGCTGTAGAGCGCATGCATTGTAAAATGCGCATGCGCACTGATTTGAGATGGTTGGTTCTGAGAATTGATTGGTTCTCCTTTGTCGAAAATCTTGTACAAAGCGGACAAAGTAGAGATGAGTTGAACTTTAGCAGAACAGCTCGCGCTGATGAGGCGGAAATCTTGTGATTGGCTTAGAGCTCGTCACGTAGGGATGAGGAAGGAAGCATTTTAGAGGTAGTATACCCGCATTTGCGTGGCAGGAGAGTGGGGAACCATTTAGTTAAATATAATTAATAATTTTTAACACCGCGTCTTACTAACCGTTCGGGTTATGCGCTTTAAGTACTAATTGCTCTAATGGATTAGGAATGGGGAAGGTTGAATTAGAGGAAGTGAACCCGCATTTGCGTGGAGGGAGAGTGGAAAACCATTTAGGAAAAACCCGCCTCAGTTCACCCGACCGAGATTCGAACCTCGATCTCCCCGTCCTCAGCGGTCGAGCTCAACATGACAAGCGCGTTAGCCAACTACGCCACCGAGGCGGGTATATTTAGTTAAAAATACCCTCAGTAGAACCGACTGGGATTCGAGCCCCCATCTCCCCATCTTAAGGAGGCCAGTCTAATAAGATAGAGACGCCTTAAACCATTCGGTCACTGAAGTGGGTGAGTGGAATATTTATGAAATTTTAGTTGTATAGTATAACTACAGGATGGCACTAACTTAACCTAGGACCTCCTTTCGAAAACTACGGTCAACACCCAACTTTAGATTCTAGATTTAACTAAATGAATAGTAGGACATTTCCGTGTGTGAATGGGTGATATGCTTTGTCCACACCACTACGAATCGAACAAAGGTCCCCTTAGGATCATGATCGACCACTACTTGCATCAGTAGTGACGCGTTCTAAGGTGAAAGTTTGCAATAGGCTGGATTTCTGGTGATGAGAAAGGTCAAGGTTGGAATCTTGGTTAGGTTTATAAAGCCTTAGTTCACGTACCCACCGGTTACTCTACTACATATTTTAACGAATATATTGAAATTAACACTTCTAATTAATTTAGGATATTTAAAAAATAACACGTGTAAATCTATTAGTTATTTTAATTAGTGGGTATTTTGAAATTATTTTTTCTTTCCTAATTTATCGTGATTTTACTCTTTCATTTCATTAAAAAAAACTCAACTCTTTAAGCGATATCAGTGTTTTCTCATTCCTTCAAAATATATTTAAAAAAAAATGACATGATTACTTTACTATAGAGCTTTCTACCATCTCGGGTAACACGCCCTGACGAAGTTAAAAAACTAGAGTGGAAGAGATATTCATTTCGTTTAAAAATAAAAAATGTATTAAAAGGAAAATAAAGGGAAGATGTGTCACTCAGTAAACGTGTAAATATAGAAATATGGGGAAAACAAGAGAGACAGAAAAGAAAAGGATGTGTAGATGAACGGGACAGGAGAAAGGAAAAGGATTCGCTCGGATAAGAGAGTATTATATATATATAAAAAAAAGAAGAAGATAAACGTGAAGAAAAACTAAGGCGACGGCTCCATTGAGCAATTGAGACGTATTTCCCCCCCCCCTTCCTCCCCGCTCTGCCAGTCCTCCTGCCATCACCATCCCACCAAGAATGACGCGTCACTCCACTCTAACATTTTTGTGCCCATGCATCTGTTGACGATGGTATCCGATATTCATCAAGGGTGAGCTGTCAACTCGAAATGGTATGCCCCATTAAACCTGCTTGTTGACTACGAGTCAGTGCAACA
>CABEEJ010000439.1:135184-165906 GCA_901482245.1 Timema douglasi
AAAAAAAAAAAAAAAAAAAAAAAGACAGGCACGTGTCGACAATGATAAGGTGACGCCAGAAAAAAAAAGAAGGTTAAAATCGTCATTAGATAAAAATACTACTCTTTTCAAATGACGTAGCTTTCCGCGGTAGCACCATTATTTGACAAACGAGAGGTGTCATGTGTGCTCATTGGAAATGATATATTCACAGCCGCATGGGTGGGCACGCGGAATAAACTTCAAGCTCGTCTAGACTGGTTTTATAATGATGAAGAGGCCTTGGTTTGAATCCTGATATGATGTTCTGAGGATGTTTTTTTATTACAAGTGGCTTATTTTTATTTATCAACTAGATTGTGGGCACATTTACTTTAAAGTATATATTTTCTATTTCTATCGCACTATACTTGAATATCCTGGATGGATATTAAGACGAGATGCATAAACAAATCTAATGTATTAATACCTAGAGGAAAGTTGCATAATATATAGTCAAATATGGTAGATAACTACAGCATTTTGGACCCGCTTAGGTGGCCTCGTGTTCTAACGCACTATTCTCGTGTTGTACTAGATTGCTTGGGGTTGGATCCCAGTCGGTTGCAAAAAAGGTGCATTTTCTCTAAATTAATCATTCCTAATCCCTAGCCCAGTAGTGTAATTAGTACAAAGGCGTATAACCTTAACAAGTAGTAAGACACGGTGCAAAAAAAATATAGAATGTTACTATTTTATTGATATTAATTGATATATATATATTGAAACTATAGCGGAAGAACACATTTTTACTTGACGTAAGCGTATATTAAAATAGTTTAAATATCTTTAGTAAATGTCAAAATAGTTTCTTCCTATCTGAGTCGTACTATACATATCCAAATCTAAAAGTTTCCTTCTTATAAAGAGTTATACGTTTAACAACAACTTTTGAAATTTAATTTCACTACTCACTCGAGGTATACGTGTATATTTTAGTTACATTTGTGAGTAAGGCAAAATTTAAAGGAAGGAACGCACATTTAAAGGGACAGTGGAAAACAATTTTAGAATAAACGCCCTCAACCCACCAAGGTTGGATTCAAAATCTCGATCTCCCACCCCGTCATTCGAAAAATCGGACCAAATAAGATTGACACCTACATCACGTGCTCACCAGTCTTTGCATCATTAATAATAATGCCTTACTCTAAAGGGTAGGGATGCGTTTGTTAGTTTAGACAAAGTGCACCAGTATTAGGGTGGAACGAGTAATTAAAAATAGTGATGGATCCCTTCAATCTCCTCTTCTCCAGCTATTTCAGTTCAATGCGAACCTGACCTCTCAAACCTCAAGCTCATTGATGAAAGCAATCTCAAAGTCAACGTTGACTCAAGTTTACTGGGCATGAATCCACACGTTTAAAACGCCGAGGGTGACAAACGGCGTTGGAGATTCTCGGAGTGGGTCCTGGTATGAGCTTTGTTCTAGAAGGGTGTGGGAGAGACTTGTGTGCAGACGGGCGGATGAACGCCCCCCCCCCCCTTACAGTGCTACATGTGACATTTCACACGCCCGAAGAGTGTCACACCTGAACCTACACACGTTCCTTTCTGTCCAGTAGGTGAAAATCTAAATTTCAATTTAGATAGGAAGGCAGCTTATTTAACAGTTATAAAAGTTACTAGAGTCATTTTTATATATTTAGGGCGGGATGGAAGGGGACGCGAGAAAATACAAATATTTTTGAAGTTTTTATGGAAACACACATTTATTGGCTAACTAATAAATCAAATATTGCTCCAGTACAAATATAGAATTTAATTTTCTTAAAATGGTGACCTCAAAATTTCTTAAATATCTGTCAAGGGTTTTTATGGAATTTAATGACAACTTTTTCTTTTCATTTATAAAGTTTGTTAGATACTGTCGCCATGCTCATGACAAATATTCAAGAACTGTTGATATCAACAGGTGAAGAAAATCAAACTATTTGCACTGAAGCAATACTTTATTTATTTAGACAAAAAAAAAAGGTTTTTCCATAAAAACTGCCAAAACATTCACCTTTTCTGACGTCCCTTTCCATCCCACCCTAAACAAAATCACGCTGGTAATCATATTTGGGGATCTTAACTCAGAAGGCAGACTACAATACTGAGCTAAGGTGTCGGTGTAGTTCAATTGGCTGAACTTGTTGGCAGGATAATACAATAATAAATACAAATAAATAGCTAAAACGGTCACATATTTCAGAAATCTATCTAAAGATGAAACTGATATTTATCGTAGCTAACTAATATTTTTAGTGGCACTTTAGGATTATTGATAGTAGCTGGTTAAATTTTTGTTAAGGTTAACACTATGCTCTTACTACCAATAATTTACCTGTGTTTTTAAGGTTTTTCAGAATGTATTCCCATTTTATCCAGGAAGCTTGGATTGAAGAAAAGAGTAATTCAATTTCATTTGACATAAAACTGACTAGTGTGTAGTATTGTAACATATTTAAACAGGAGGATTTACGATTAGTGAGGAAATACATCTTCTGTCGCCTTACAACACTTGTAATAAAACATGTTTCAAAAAGCGTAATTAATTTTTTAGTTGTAGGCCAAGGTGGACTTGGGGTAAAGTGCTCGCCTTAGGACCCGATTTTCGTAAGTTCGAACCCAACCAGTGTCGATTGATTTTTCTTGGGCCATAAAACATGTGGCACAACTTCCTTCGTAGGGGAAGTAAATCAGTCGGCCCCGTGTCGATTGTGGAATGTAAAAGCGCCCTGGAAGGTGTGTGAGAATACCATTCCCGGAAAAATTGGTCGGCCCTTTCGCTCTCGCTCATAGACATTCTCTTGTGCTGATATGATCAGTTGATTCAGAAAGTGAACGTAAAACATACCTTAAATAAGTGAAAACAAATTAGTTAGCTTTTCTATCAAACAAAAGACCTACTATTTTAAGCTTTCAGTTAAATATACCAAATTAACAGATATTTTAGTATTGCTACTAGATTTTACAAAATTCCCGGTGTTTATCCGGCTTTCAGGTGCTTGGTAACACTACCAAGAGATTGGTTTGGAGAAGAGAGATAATAGAGGTGAAATGCCAGTCCCCAATGCACCCGGCCAATTTATTTATTTATTTATTATTATCTAGCACCGCGTCTTACTACTCGTTCGGGTTATACGCTTTAAGTACTAATTACGCTAATGGATTAGGAATTGGGAAGGTTGAATTAGAGGAAGTGAGCCCGCATTTGCGTGGAGGGGGAATGGAAAACCATTTAGGAAAAACTACCCCCAGTTCACCCGACCGAGATTCGAACCTCAATCTCCCCGTCCTCAGCGGTTGAGCTCAACACGACTAGCGCGTTAGCCAACTACGCCACCGAGGCGGGTCACCCGGCCAAGATACGAACCTCAAACTGTAACGATGTTCCAAACGCCAACAACATCTAATACCAACCACCCTGTAATATGGAGCTTCAACACTCACTAAGTTTGGCGTGCCTCATCTCCGTCAGATGGGACGCTGACACACACCATCAAGACGTCCACTTCCGCGGCTTGAACAAGTTAGACTGAAGCGAGGCCCTAGTCAACAACTCGCTCGTCATCGATGCTCGGCCAATATGAAACTAAAACTCAACCTCAACTTGAACAAGGGTATTTCCTTTTCCGGCCCGAGGATGTTCTATTATCTCCGAGAAACCGCTCGACTGTCCGCTAAGCTTCCAGAGGGCTAGTCGTCTCCCTTCCTTTTGTTCTATGTATCTACCCTCCTTCCCCCCCTCTTTTGAGAATACGTTGGGATTGTTTTGTGCTATAAAATGGCTAATGTGGGTAGAAGCGACACTCATTGTACCACTGGCTTAGACAAGGTGAGGGCGCCGGTGTAATACTAATTCTTGGGAAATATTCTTCAAAATTCATTTTCGTTTTAAATTATGGGGAGGGAACACGTATTCTAAATTACCTTTTGGGCCTTTGTTGTTATTAAAACTCTCTGGATGGGTTTTCTAAATTGGTTTTAAGGCGGTTAAACCGCTAATCTATTATGTTAGTCTGTAGGGAGAAATCCTGGTTAACTTAAGTACTGCTTGGGTACTAGCGGCGCGCCCTTATCTTAAACGTTAGGTTACTATGCGGTTGCCTTGACACTTTCTAGGGGTATTAGAAATTATATACTTTCGTACTAGATACGAAGATTGTTTCGTATCCCATTATTTCTGGTAGGGTTTTTTATGATAAGATGTATGAGTGTTACGGCAGGTTGCGTAACTCATTCTAGCCATTTAACCTCTATTATTCTATGTTTTTCAAGTATTTGTAGGCTCTCTATTTTGGTCACATAGTGTCAGACGTCTTTTGCGTCTTTGAATATTGTTAACTAAACACCAGCCATCGTGGCTATTTGAATAATTCGCGCCTTTGTGGCGGGCTATTTAAACAATTCGCACCTTTTTGGCGGGCTGTTTAAATTTAAATCCCACGGCTTTCAGCCCAACTATTTCCCCTGAAAGGGATGCAAATATTATAAATTTTTGTAACGACTGAGCTTATGTTTTGCCGCATGGATCATATGCTCTTGATGCCTGTTTTCAGTAATTCTTTGTACCAGCTCTACCTTTGTTATTTTACCAAATTGTAATAAAATATTATCTTCTCTTGTGAACCCATGGTTGTTCTTTCACATGCACCCTTCCTAGTGGTGGGCGTCACAAAACTAACCATCAACGTTGATCTAATGGGACATACGTATAACTACATATACCATGTGGCCACCGGTGTGGCATACAATGAAAATAATAGAATAATATTTATCATGATTGATGCGGATATACTTGATAGTTCAATAATAAGAGGATAATAATTAATTTAAATAATATATTACAATATTATTAGGGGAAATTCAATAAACAATTAAATAAATGCCTCTTAGAATAACCTAACTAGTATTAAGGAACTCTAGATAGGGCCCGTTATTTTTTTGAAGTTTTTACACAAATATATATTTTTGTTTTGGCCTAAATAAATAAAATATTGCTTTATTAGATAGGTTTAGTTTGATTTTATACACATTGTAATCTCAACAGTTAAAGACTTGGAATTTTATAGGAAACTTTTCAAATTAAGAGAATTTTTTTATCAAATTCAAGGATGTCTATGGAAAATATTCAAAAACTGTTGAGTGGTGCAATGTTTTAATTTTTGTCATCCAAAGATCTTTATTATAAAAACTTAAGAGAATAATAGTCTTAACTTGGATTCCTTTCCATAACACCTTAAAATATGCGGTAGATCATGGACTCCCAAACTTTTTAGACCAAAGGGGCCCTTGCACTAAAAAAAAGATAGGTTTACATGCTGGAGACCTCATACAAATTTTTACATAAATATTTTGAACATTAAATAACGACTTTTAAATTTTTCAAGGAATAAACTTATAAAATAAACAAAATATATTACATTTTCTGACCGCTCCTTTTGCAAATGTCCTTTATTCAGATTTAAAAAAATACTTGACAGTCCAAATAATTACTGATGTTATTTTATGTTGTGAAAAAACAAATAAAGAATATTCTAAGATTCCCCCAAGGAGAGTAAAATAAAGATGGTGGAGCCTAAGTTTTAGCACCGCGTCTTACTACCCGTTCGGTTTATACGCCACCTATTCCGTTTTTAAGTGGACATTTAAACACTTGTGTGTGTTCAACTTAAGTACCGTTTGAAACAATGTTTCATCCTACTAATATATAAAAATGAGTCTTGTAGTATTCTCTTTCACGCAATAAATACTTCTCCACTTGTTTAAAAATTTCGCACACACATAAAGAAAACACATTAACATAATAGGCTAGTTAAAAATTTACGTCGACCATTTTGTTTCAAGACTGTGATTATTAAACACTATCGTTTGGCTCTTTTCTCAGCTTATATTTATTGAATTTTCATTGGACATATTTTAAAAGTTTCTTCAGATATAGATTGACCTACATATTATAAAACCAATCCCATGCGAAGAAAGGGTGATGAGCTAGCTTAAAATAAAATAGGGAAAAATGACTATCTATAAATATCTTTAATGTTGTTATCTATAGGTAAATGACTATAAAAGGTAAAAAAAAGCCTTCATTAAAGATAGGAAAAAAGTTGTGTCAAGTTTTACACCCCATTAAGTTCTAATAAGGTGGTTTATTACTGCACAAAAAGTTTTAATTATTTTTTTGTTTGTTTCATGCGCTTGTTTCTTTAGCACGCCAGTAAATTAAACTTAAAAATCTTTGGTTCTAACGAAGTTTGCAAAGTTTCCACCTGTTTATTGCCGCTGAAGTATGTCTCCCAGTGAATGAGAATGTTATGGCGGAGGGGGAGGAAGAGTAGTTTGGAGGAGTTCCTCTTTCCCACAAACTCTCCACTGTCCTCATTGTTCTTGATAGCTCGTAACGACTGTTCTGCTTCCTACAGAAACTCTTCAATAAACCAAGTTCCATTGCCTCTGTTTAAACTTTTCATTTTTTTGTATTTAAATCCACCCTCCTCATAAACAATGCTTCCCTCAGTTGGAAAACCTATAGCCGTAATATTGCCTCTCCCCAAGGAAAAACCACCTAACTCTCACAGTCTTTGTCCTTTTGGAGCACCGCATCTTTCTACCCGTTCGGGCAGCCCGCATATTTACAAAAATGGATAAGGGACGATAAGAGGAAATTTAAGAATAAATATAACCTTATTTCGGCAAAATACTTGGCTGGGATTTTAATCCTAACCTCCCCATAGTGGAAAGCTAGTCTATTACGAGAGTGACTCCTCAAACTTCGCAACCACCAGTGGGGGTTATAGCTTTTTTTAATTTATCGTGTACCTTATGAAAGGGAGAGGTTTAATATTACAAATTAAATATTTAAATAATTACAATTTTCAAATTACTATTATTACTTTTTCAAATTATTATTATTATTTACAATCATTATTAATGTTTATTTTACTGGATATGGTGTATACTATCCGTTACAATGTGACTTTTAATGTATATTAATTTACCTGAAGGTACTACATTGAAAAAGGAAAAAGTATAAATATATAAAATCCAGGACAATTTATGAGTCTTATAATATTACAGAACCAAAGTACAGCAAAACAAGAGTGGTACGTTGTACTTAAATCCGCTTATAAAATAAAAATATTTGAAAACAATAAAGTTATAATCCAACTTATAAGCTTATTATAAATTTACTTTACATCCATTACTTTTTACCGCCTATAGCCTAGGCCAGTTTTTTTATTCAAGTCATATTTCTCACTACCGGCTTGCTAGGCCTGTCGTAGCTTCATATGACTTATAATCTAACTTAAGACTAAGACAGACACAACATCCAGTCCCCGACCGTTAATTCATCAATTGTGAAAGGGTAAACCCACGTTTAACTATTTATAAATTTATCGATCATTCTGGGAATCGAACCCGAGACCCTAATCTCAGTAAACGGACATACTACCAACTGAGCTAGGCTGTCGGATATATTTATTATACACAAACATCTAGAGATACGTTCAAGTAAAATACATGACAATCTGCTATATGCATTGTTTTAATAATTATTGGAAATTCATTAGGGCGGTTTTTTACTGTGAATAATAATTATTTGTTTCTGAATCTGCAGGAATAAGACCATATAAGGTGGATTTATATAATTATTTTAGTAAGGGTATCTAATATTTTGATCTAATGAGCTTCAAATTTTAGCGCTATTCAACCGAAAGATTGAATTCATAAAAAAACACTTCGTCTAAACTACTCTTTTAGTGATCATGTTTTAGTAGGTAATCTATTATTATTATTATTATTATTATTACTGCTACCACGTCTTACTACCCGTTCGGGTTATACGCACTTACGCTAATGTGTAATGGTAGGGTGATTGTGAGATGAGATGGAGGACCTACAGTTTAACGTGGGATCCGAACCACGGTGGAGGCCTGGCATTCCTCACATTCACAAGCTGTGATTAATTCACGTCTTGTCAGAGGTGAAGGAAGGGTTTGGCAATCAGATAAATCTGTATAGGGACCAAGGATTGAACCCCGGACCTCGACCACAGAAGTCTGACACCTTACCCCTAGACCACCAGGTCACCCTTTAAAAACGTAACCTAACTCTAAAATAGGTACCACATCCAGTCTCCAGACGGCCAATTTATTACCGTGTAGTAAGAAACCTCATATCAACCATATATATATATTTTTTGGTATGTCAAAAATTGAACCCTGGACATTTAGTTCAGTAAAGAGACGGGATGTGACTGGGATAAGCTGTTGGATTCCATTTATCTAAAATAAATGTGATCGGTGGAAAAATATTTTAGTCTTATTTTATAGCAATATCATAACATATTAGTATTTGAACGTTTTTTTTAGAGATCAGTGTGTTAAAAAAAAGTGCAAAATAGTTTACATTTCCTTGAGTTTGTAGTAGAATGTAGACTACTACTGAGATTAGAAAGTGCTCGTTAAATATTCCAATGGATCAAATAACCAACATTAAAAAGATAAAATATTAATTTTTGATAAAAATGGAGTATTTGGTAATTTTAATTTCCTTATAAGTAAAAGCGACGAATAAATATAATGTTGGTAACGATGCGGTTAGCTGTTTCTTCAACGCGACTTTGGTCGTCTGCGTTCATGAATATGCGAAATATATTACACGTGAAACAATGGTAGCCTCTAGCAAACACCAATCTTCTTTAAGGTTGTCCGAAAATCTCCATAATTTATTCCGCCAGGTGATTGGGGGAGGCAAGCGTGTGTATGCTCACTTAACCACTCTGCAGCCTTCCGTCACTGTCAGGGGGGGACCCCGTAAGACGCGTTCGGCCGACCACACTCTTATCATCGATAGTCGGCGCGTTCTTAAGGGTATTGCTATCTAAAAGCTTCCTAAATAACACGCTAAAGACTTTGACCCATGCGACGTGCCCGTGGCTAAAGAGAGTCCTCGTAGTGTTTGATAAAAAAAACATAAACGATCCTGGTTCTATTTCAGGTGATACGGACGGAGATGTTTACTATTTTTTATTTTGCATTGCGTCTTACTACCCATTTGGGTTATATGCCTATATACTAATGGATTAGGGATTAGGAAGGCTTGATTTAGAGGAAATCCACCCACATTTTCATGAAGAGAGAGTGGAAGACCATTTAGGAAAAACCACCCTCAGTGCACCTGACTGGAATCGAACCCCGATATCCCCGTCTTTGGTAAACTAGTGCAACACGATAGCAGCGTGTTAGAACATGAGGCCACCGAAGCGGGCTTTTACTATTTAAAACATATATTTAATTAATAGGTATTTAGAAGTGAGGTGTGAATTATCAGGTGTACCATCTTACGTTAGGTTTCTTTATTAGTTGTTTAATTAATTTATATATTTTCTTAGAAAGGACATGTAAAAAATATATTTTAAATAAATAAATATCTGTGATAAGAGATATACCTATAAGGTCCAGAAAATAACATAAATACAAATCATGGACATTGAATAGGATATTCACGCCGACCAAAAGTGTCTATGGTAACCCACATAAGGGTTCAAAATGATATCAGTCTAATCTAGTTTGGTTCACTGGTGACGAGGAGTTCTGGGTTCGAATACCGGCTAGGTGTACTGAGTTTCTTTTTCCTAAAAAAATTAATCATTTTTTCTCCACATGGTTTTCTAAAAGCAGATATTTTCCTTATTCCTTTCTGTAAATATGTGTATAGACCTGACGGGTAGTAAGACGGAGAGCACAAACTAAGATTCCTTCCACAGATAAGTCAGTTAATCTCTCGAGTTTCTTAGTCAAGAGTACGTTGAAAATTATTATTTTAATTCAAATTAAGTTAGAATGTCGACTCGTAGTTTATGGACTGCACTATTGAAATGGGTTTGAGAGACATAATATTTCATTACGAAGGGTAAACATGTTTTTACGCAGTAATATTTCCAAGTTACCCTGATCAAGCAAACATTTCTAAAATGGAAGTTGCATGCCAAATAACACGAACAAAAACCGTAAAGTAAAGGCCTAGATTAGATAATATTTTTACCGCTACGCAAAATAGAAATTACACATTTGTATGCAGGTGCTGTACCGCAAAAAGACACAAAAAAACTTACGCAACATACTGACTGCATAAATTAGATGTTATTATCTAAATCGTATCATAAGGAATAAATTAGGAAAGACAAGAAAGGAACGGAAACTTATTTAAGCGTCTTTGCTACAGTCCAATTTTCATAGGAAGGGCTTTATCTGACAGCTAAAAAAGTTACTAGATCAACTTTAAGGTATTCTTACCTCAAGTAATATTATCTTAAACTTTCCCTTTTGGTATATATATATATATATATATACTGTCAATATTATATAATACAATATAATACTAATAAGGTAATCAAATATTATTATTGTTGGCCGAAAAAAAATTGTATTTTCTAAAAAGTGTCTTCCTAAATAAATAAATCCTACACTAGAAGAACCCGGATCACAGAAAAGGTAAGGAATAAAATATGTAGAAATAAAATGAATCTGAATTAAAGGCTCTTGTTTCAAATTGTAGAATGAAAATGCTACACAGGGTACATCCAACAATGACATTCGATTCAACATACTTTATATGCAGAGGGGTTGCCTTGCTCCGAACAACTTCTCCTCTCTTGTTACTTCTTATTTCTCCAGAATTCCACGGTTCTTCTTTGGGAGTAAGTCTTTCTCAAAACAAGCACACACACACACACAAACAGCAAAAATAACAAGTCAAGGGTAAAAGGGGGACAGTAAAAACATAACAATATTTAGGGGAACTATAATGAGCATTGACATACTTTTTTTAATAAATCTTATTATTTTTGTTGACTGTGTACAACGAAATATTATTTTAGTACTGTGCTCTCCATATTTCTACACGTTCGGGATATCTTAATATTCACATCAATGGAGTGGAAACGAATAAAATAGAATTTAAAGAGAACGTACCTGTATTTAAGTTTAGGGAGAATGGGAAACCATTTAGTAAAAATAAAACTAGGTACATCTGGTCGGTATTAAAAATTCAAACTCCCCGTTAACGGTAAGACCCAACAGACGAGATTGACGACTTTATAAGCCTGGGAATCGATGGAGGCTATTATAAACTATTGATTATTTTAAACCAAGAGAGGGACACATATTTGACTAAGACGAGGATAAATGAACAAAAATACCTAGTTTAGCCTGTTTAAGACAACATTCTAAAACCTAAATTGTTGTGCTACACAATAAAATTACCACATAACTAATTTAAGCTGATTTAATTCTATATATTTTTTACCCTATACATCAATGAAGAACACTTTCAAAAATCTGTAATCTCCTCTAGTATTTTTGTAGAATGTGTGCGCAAATCGGTAAAGCGTTAAAAAAAACTATTATTTGGTTAATTCCAAGATAATATATTTAAATACTTAAACCTTTCAGGTCTAATGATAAATAATTACCCACAATGGTGGGTTCAGGGACAAAGGGATAAGTTTTGTCTTGTCCGGTTTGTCAGTGACGGGGAGGTGTACAACCCGAATGGATAGTAAAACCTGGTGTTTGAAAAAAAAAAGGTATCTTTATTCTAGTGATCTCGCAAAGATCTAAAATGGAAGGTTGGTTCAAGTTTTGTCCTACTATTTACACTATTTGTTTGTTTTATTGTAAATAAATTACAATATGCTATATAAGTAAATAACATGTTTTTAAAATGAAGTTGGATGCATGTAGTCCTTGAAATTGTAAATGTTGAAGAATCGAAACCACGAATCAAAAATTCAAGGGTTCCAATTTAATAATCAGAATTGATAAAAACAGAAACCCTGATATATTTAATAAATATATGTTTATATTATATATATAAACTTATATTCTGCTTAGTGTACTTTATGTATAGGCCTATTTAAAAAAAACAATGAACAGAATAGAGGTTGTCTGCTTTAATTTGGTTGAAATTCTATGAAACCCAAAATCCCGATGCACACACAATCTCCCTTACCTCTCTACCCTATTTCACCACCACACCCCGCCCTTTTCCACAAACGTTCTATACCCCACGCTCCCCCCCACCCTTTTAAAACCGAGCTGGCCAACCACCCTGCCTCTTGTATACCTGGGGCCGTGTGCCAACAAGAGGGTGAATCATCTTGCGCGACTGGTCTTAATCTATTTCTCATGTCTCATAGAAAAGGCTGTATGTGTATATATATATATATATATATATATATATATAAGATGCGCGTTCACACAGTCTTTGTCTTGGGAATAAAATAATGTTAGCAACAAAAATTAAAATTCCTTCCAAAAGATTGGTTTATAGATCAAACGCTTAACGTATATTTTGGAACAACCTAACAAGATTACTTTTTAGTTATGAATACATCCATGGAATACATTTAGTTAAACATCAGTTTCCTCAGATTAAAAGTAAATATGTTTCTATTTACTTTAATTTGAAAGAGAATAAAACAACTATTGTTCAGTTTACTGATGTAAGACTACTTATTATTTCTTATACGCATGCACATGTAGGCCTACCTAAATATCACTGAAAACTATGATCTCCGCTATTACCAAATTGTGCACACGTTTCAATGACAGCTACTTGTTTTGCTAAGAGTCACCACTAGAGCTGGTTGTACAACATTTACTAGTACTTGTACTGATTTCAGTACAACACCCATATGTGCGGTACATCAAATACCAGCACAAAGGACAATAGGGTGTCAGTCTTGTTTTATTAGGTTTGCTTGTGACGGGGATGTCAACGTTTATAATGCAGGTCGTGTGTATGGAGGGCCTACTTGAGCTGGTTTTTAATTAGTAGTTTACCACCCTTCCTTCAATTCGAAAACAGCTACATATACTCTAAGTTCTACCTTTTTTTAAAAAATCCTTGCTCACTTAGTGTAAATATGCTCCCTCTTTCCTACGGTCATCAATTAATTACTTTTAACCATAATAGGGAACTCAGCGTGACAATCGTCTTTGACTTTATTTTTTATATAGGAACTAAAATCTAAACTGGGTACAGTGAAGATGTTTTTCCATTATCTTTCATATCCGCTCTTAAGGATAGTATTGGTACATTTCATTAAAGATTTTTGTCATCCTATATATTTTGGAAAGTAATTTTTGTATCGCATGAAGAGGCATGAAGAAGAGTAGAACAAAAATAATAAATATTTTTTAGAAACGCATTTTGCTAAGAATATTTTTACCTAAATCATTATTAATACATTTGATTAATAAACATTACGTTGTACTTCACGGATGTAAAACTTGAACCATTGGCGCAACAGAAAGACAAGTATTAGAAGCAATTGGAATTGGTGCTACAGAAGAATGTTGAAAATATTATGGATGCTTAAAAAGGTAGGAGAAGAAAGGAAACTTTGGATAGGTATACAGCAAAGAAGAGTTAACATGCTAGGAGATATTTTGAGACATGATAGTGTGACGAAGATAATTATAGAAGGGTCGGTGACCTGGCGGTCTAGGGGTAAGTTGTCAGACTTCTGTGCTGGGGTCCGGGGTTCAATCCTAGGTCCCGGCACAGATTTATCTGATTATAAAACCCTTTATTCACCTATGACAAGACGTGTATTAATCACAACTTGTGAATGTGGGAATGCCAAGCCTCCACCATGGTTCGGATTCCACGTTAAACTGTAGGTCCTCCATTTCATCTCACAATCACGCTACCATTACACATTAGCGTAAGTGCGTATAGCCCGAACGGGTAGTAAGACGTGGTGCTAATAATAATAATAATAATAACTATAGAAGGAGATTTGGAAGGGAGAACTTAGGAAAGAGACCAAGACTGGAGTAGATGAATCATATAGCGGACGATGTTGGCAGAAGAAGTTACAAAGCCGTACAAAAAAAAAATGTCAGAATAGGTGGAGAGCTGCAACAAACCAATTACAGGATTGAAGACCTAATGATGATGACTAAATATCCTCGTCTTGTATGAATCTTATATTTGAATCATAAACCAAAATGTGAAAACAAAATTATGGAAATCACTTAGGGGGATAGTCAAATACTTTTTTTACTGCGCCACCAGTTTTTGAATAGTGGTTTGCTTGTCTTTCTTTAATAAAATTTTTTCAAATGGATGCACAAGGGGTGCTATTTTCTTCTAAACAATTTCTCCATAAAAAAATTCATTGCAACTAATCCTTTTCATCAAGGGCTCTTAAAATAATGAATACCAAATATTGTTGATAGCCTAAATGGGTATTAAGACGTGCGCACATTTGACATATATTCACATGTATAGATTATATAGGCCTATATAGTAGCACTCTTTGTTACGGCAGGGCCAACGTAAGTTACTAGTGATCTGTTATTCAAGCGAAAAATTTAATTTAGGTAGAAATATTTCATAAGATCTGTACATATTAGTCTATACACATTATTTAAATGATAACATATTTTATTTTAACTTAAACATACATACAAAAACTATCTTATTTAAATGTGTAAATTGTAGTTTGATATGAACTAATATTTATTACCTGTCTTATAGCTTTTAAGTTAGAAACCCCTTTAGAACACAAAAACTTAACTCTTGGGAAGGTAACATCATATTGTATTCCTGGACGCGCCTTAAACATAGATATTTGCAAGCCGCATGACATATCACTAGTACAAGTAGCATAAATACATTTAGGGGGCAAAGTATTTTTAAAAGACAAAACATCTGTGCAATTATTATTTTTTACTAGGTGCTCTGGTTGGTGGGAAACAAACACACAAAACTATGATATCCTTCATAAGGTACGGGACATACGTAGATTAGCTCTCTTACTCATTGAAGTGCGTTTCTACCCGCCTCGGTGGCGTAGTTAGCTAACGCACTAGTTTATTGTTGAGCTAGACTGCCTAGGATGGGTAGATTGAGGTTCGAATCTCGCTCGGGTGAACTGGGGGTGTCTTTACCTAAATGGTTTTCCACTCTCCCTCCACGCAAAAGCGGGTTCACTTCCTCTAAATTCAATGTTACCGGTTCCTAGCCCATTAGCGTAGTTACTTAAGCGTATAGCCCTAACGGGTAGTAAGACATAGTGCTAAATAAAATAAAAAGTGCGTTTCTAACCACTCCTAATATACCTATACACATTTTACCTCTTTATTCGAGATTTGAACAAGATTGTTCCGAGAATTTGTGCCAGAAATACACACGGTGTGATTGTGAGAAAATATACTATTTTCTATGGACTAGTGTTACAAAATACAATTTTACATTTTGTTATAATTTTATCTGAATCATGGAGGGAGATGGTGAGGGGGGAGAAAGTTTCAGGATCACTGGTACTTGAACTATTGTGTTTGGACAGCTACCCCTTTGCAACAAGCAATAAGAAAGTGAGTTGCTCCACTAGGAAATGCTGCTATCACTGAAAACTGTAATTAGCACCCAACGTGCTCAAGGAGCGCAGTGAAAACTCCCTTAAGACTGTGTCTATACCTTGTCTGTGTCCATGGATAACATTAGTTTAGCTAAATATAGATATATTGGACGTGTAGTAAGATGAGGTGTATATTTTTTTTTTAGCAATAGATAAATGTGTGTTGTAGCTTTTCAAAATTCATGTCAAATTAATTTTAATTTTAATTAAATATTCAAAGAAGCCCATATAATGAAACACGAACTTAATTGCTTTGCTCAGATATAAGCTCCGGTCTTTTGGACTTGCCGTTTTATAAAAGTAAACGTTTCATCACAAACTTGAACCTATATTAATTAAAGTGTCGTAAACAGAACCTATATTTCACTCATAGGGCTCTTCCATTTCGCAGCATATAAGCCCGTCATGATTATATCCCCCTTCAACCCTTTTTTTCTCTTCCTAAATCCCCTCTATTACCCTCGTATACTTTTAAAACTACGTTGGCTTCATAGTTTCAAACGGAGAAAACCTTCCAACACCATAAACATTCTTAACATTTCGCAAGCTTTCCCGACGTAATTACATCCTTAAATCCATGGATACACCTCACGACCATAAATGCGTGCAGACAGACGGCTAAAAACACATTATAACATGGCTCAGATGATATTAAGCAGGTGTCTGGTACTAAAATAACATTTTTAGATCTGTAATTTGGTTTTTTATTTGAAAAATACTTTAATTGAAATTCAAACTGCTGTGTTTACACTGACAAAAACAAGGACGGTTAGTGAGTGGTTGGTGTGTTGTTTCAATTGTAGTCTACATGTTCATTTACATAACATGCTAACAAAGTCAAGGCTCCATTTATTGGATAAGATGAGTTTCATTTTTAAAATTGTAATTAAAAAATTTAATGTAATTGAGATTCTTAATGGTAACTATCAAAAAAACAATTAGCCCCTAACTGTTATACCAATAATAGTTTTTTTTTCAGATGCTTAAGTTTTAAGTGAACTGCGAAAAATTTCTAGCCTAACTATTTTCGTGTCACGCAAAGAAAAAAAAAAATTGACTCAAACTAGATTCAAAGCAATGTCTTAAAGAAGGAGATTGACGTCATACAAACCTGTGGTGATTAATTTTTTTTTTCTTACCCCCAGATAAAATTTATCTCCAACATTATACCACAATCAACCTTGGTGGTCTTGGGGTAAGGTGCTTGCCTCATGAACCGATGATCGTAGATTCAAACCAAGCTGGTGTCGACGGATTTTTCTTGAATTATAAAAATTCATAGCACAACTTCCTTCAACGGTAAAGTAAAGCCATCGTTTCCCCGTCGATTGTGGCATGTAAAAGAACCCTGGAAGGCATGTGAAAATATCTTTCCCGGCAAAATTGGTGGGCAATTTTGCTCTTGCTCATAGAAATTATCGTGTGATGGTATAATCCGTCGATTTAGAAAGTGCACGTCAAATAACTCAAATAAACAATAAAAATAAACATTTTATCACCATTGGCGTTGGTGCATAATACAAATTATACATGTCCCTTTGTCCGGACTCACTGTGGCTAACCCTAACTTTGGCCTTGATTATTCAGTGTTTTTCATGAAATAATATATATTAAATTTTATGCTCCCTAAAATGTATTTTTATATCCTAAGTTGAATACCACTGATCTAAAGCATAGCGCATAACCTCTCATGACCATAACCTAATCTAGAAATAATCGATAAGAGATTTAACTAATCAAGGAATAAGCCACGTCAGTTTTGGCTTCACCGTTATGGGCATTTTCTCAAGGTCAGCTACAAGTACAGGTTGTCTGAGTTGATGCCAGATGATGACTATAAACATAATATTTGTTTACGTATCTATAATATTGTCCACATGGTTTCTCCTTGCCTACCAACAATACAAAAGTCCTCGTAGATTTAAAATTCAAACGAAACTTTATACCACATAGTGTATGGTTTTGGGCACATTATCATTCCACTTTAATTTCTCTTTGACCTCTTTCTTCTAGTATTTATTTTTCTGTGAGGTTTTGCCTGTTTTCGAGTATCGCAGCGTACTTGCTCGTTTACATGCTGTCATCAGAGGTTGATGAAAGTTGCCCTTTACGTTCACTGAAGGAGTTGTAACAAAATAAGAAAAACAACAAACACAACTCATCATCAGCTCACCACAACATTTTTACACATTTTGATCAAATTTTACTTTTTTTTACTTTGAATGATTATTATAAATTGCAACCCCCCCCTTAATCTCTATAAGGTGAGAGAGGCAGTAAATTAGGTAAAGATTTACTTGGTTGAACATAACAATTTTATTTGGTCAAAAAACAACAACAATGTGGTGAAAACATTCAACACCGCGTGAAGCGCGCTTTTCCGTCCAACTCCGGAATCAATACTTTACAAGGAAAACAAATGTTACCTCCTCAAAACAAGTTACGTTACATAATAAACCTTACGTTACATAATAAACTTCATCAAAAGTTTCGGTCCGGGATCTCAGTGAAATGGTCTATGGTTTATAGTTCCTTGGTTATTTCGCTAAAATGATTAGTCCCTAAACTGGTTACTTTAACGTTATAGTTATCCACCCTAATATAAATATAACTTCCATACTGGCGCTCGTAGCAATCGTGACGTCATAGCAATGACACACGGCCACAAAGTAATATAAACCTATCAATTCTATTTGACAATAACATTAGCCTGGTTTCGAAGCCAGGGTAAAACCTAATATTGGCAAACATAAGAATTACAAATAAATGGGGCTTATGCCCTGAATATAAGTGGTGGCGAAAGCGACGGTCTAGCTTGCAGCCGCGATAAGCGCGTAGCATAGTCAAATATTAAATAATGATGATTAAATAACAAAGTCCAAAACTGTAATTTAGAAGAATTCCCCCCATGGCGCCGAAATAGTAATTTTGTAGAATAATAATATTCCCCCGAAACCCTGTCGCTGCCCTCACCTCTTATCCTCAAGCCGGTGGGGTAGTCAGTGACCTGAGATCCCGGTACCACACGTATTTATACAAACTATAATTCTCAGAAAGGGGGGCGGATCGAAGGAATGGAAGGTTGGAGAACATTACAGACTAAGGGGGGAGGGGAGGTCCGAGGCGCACGTCGAAGGACGTAGCATATTCTCGAAGCTTCGGTGAAGGCGGAAATGGCTGGTCGCTGGCCGACCACGTGGCCCAGCTACTAGCGGCCTGGCGAGGCGCAGACACTCTTTCAGTCGGCTTGTTATGTTTGGCGAGAGCGGAGGTCGCTGGTCAAGTTAGTGCCGCGTGTTGACCCAGTTGGCTGTCCCAGTTGGCTGTCCCAGTTGGTAAGTGTTGTTACAACGTAAGTTGTTACAAAATAAACAATAGAGTTGAATGTTTAGCTGTATACGTGATGTTAGTAAAATTGAGAGGAAGTGTACTGATACAGTTACGTGTTTAGAAAGTGTACGTTGTACACTTCAAATTAAAGCATACACTTGACCTAAATTTGAAATCCTCTTCTCAAACTAAAAATATAATCAAAGGGTTTTAAAAAATCGTATACACAGATTATGTAATGAGTGGTTTGTCCTAATTTAGCACACACCCTTCAATGCATGCGAATAAAGTGCAATTTACAGAGCATGACTTCAATGAATGAGAAAAAAGAAAAAAACTCGCAAAAAAAGAGGAGTGGGGGATGGGGACGGTAGAAGAGAAAATAGGTTGGAACAAGTAGGTAACTAAAACCACCCTTTAGTACTACCCTCTAGTCTTATTTTCTGTTGTTGATAAAATCTCATTTGAAATTTAAATATAGAAAGCACCAGTGTGCAGATTTTGGTCAAAAAGAAACAATTAAGTTTTAAGTCAGTTCACCTAACCCTTTATTATCTTTTATTTTACTGAAATGAAATATCAGGTTATGCTTGGTTAAGATTTTGTTTCCAGATAAAGGAAGGAATTTTTTTTTGAAGATGATGCAAAAAACCAAGATTTGGACGAAATTACATGGGTTCTTGTAAAATATGAGAGATAAATATTACAGCTAGACTGTTGAATCATTTATCTGGTGTAAACATTTCAATGTTAATTTTATCTAAGCCCAAGATTTTTTTTAACACCACGTCTTACTTCCTATTTGGATCCAGTATTTTATTATTCGGGTTAGAGAAAAAAATTTCAAAATAATAAATGAAGAGGTTTGTTTGAAAAATGTTTAGTGTAGTCAACAAATTTGTTTATATTATTAAGGTGGGGTGAAAAGGGACGCGATAAAAGGCCAGCATTTTTGCAGTTTTTATAGCAAAGCATTTTTATTGACAAAATAAATGAAATATAACTTCAGTAAAATCATTGATTTTAATTTTCTACACATGGTGGTATCAACCGTTGTTGAATATCTGTGAAGGATGTCCTGGAATTTAATGAGCACTTTTTCTCTTCATTTGGAAAAAGTTCGTCATCTAATGTAATTATGCTAATCACCATATGAAGAAAATTAAACTCGATGTTTCTACTGGAGCAATCTTTTATTTAATTTGTCCAATTTTTTTAATATAAAAACTGAAAAAATGCTGCCCTTTGCTCGACTTAAAGTGAACACAAATATAATACATTGAACATTAATAACACTATTGCTCTAAGTTTGCTCTATTATCAAGAAATACATTCTTACCCGCTTCGGTGGCCACGTGGTCTAACGCCCTACTCTCCGAGTAGACTAAATTGCCGATGACAAGGAGATCGAGGTTCAAATCTCGTTCGGGTTTACTGAGTTTATACCCAAAATTATTTTGTATCATAATATAATTTATTGAAATTTGCTAATTATATTCTACCTGTTTAGTTGTAACTAATTTTAACATTTTTTGCATTTAAAACAATATTTCACCACAATTTTTTTTTCTTAAATTTTTATAAGTATTTTGTTCAATCGGATGGAAAGTAACTGCTACACTCACCTGCAGTCAAACATGACAGATGTGATGGATCAGCGAAAAAATATCTTAAACGAAGTGATGTTTAAAACTATGAACACTAAGAGATGTACGTAGTAGAGATATTTTAAAAACCCGACCTCCCAAAGGCAAAGTTGTTCAAAGCTAATTCCCTATTCATTTTAAATACATATAAAACCTTAACACAGTAAAATAAAAAGAAAATAAATGGAAACAAACTGCTATAGAAAAATGTAAGTTTTATGTGTAGTTGTGGGTATTTAAAAGTTCAGAAAGTAGTATAGGTGATAGGTGATCGCAATGAAGTATTTAAACGTGAATCTATAGCAAGTTATTAAGCCAAATAAAAAAATCAAACACTTGCAGTTAATATGTTGGAAAATGTGATAAATGTAATTTCATCAGTTAAAACTGCTTTTAAAGGAATTTTTAAAAAAATACAAAATTACAAAAATATTTTTTGAAATAGAACACAGAATCAATTTTGTATAGAAAACAATGTTTTTTCAAAAATGTTCCGATGATCAATTCTCCTAAATGATATTCATAACACCGTTGTGCTCTTGTATATGACCAGAGTGATAAGAACTGGCTTCCCCTAACTCTGACTTTACAGTTACAAAAATGCTGCTCAGATATTTAAAAAAAACCAGTTTTCATGCTGCATCTTAAACAATTTTGGCACACTTCCTTAAATTACACGCTTCTCTTCCTTTTTACATATATTAGTTACTAGGACGTTTGTTTATGGCAACTTTTGTCACTGGAAATATCAATCAATCAATCACCGTTGGATCAATCGCCATTGGAAGGCTCCTGTTTATCTTTATACATTTTCAGTAATCATCAAATCATCGGGGGAATGGAACCCATTCTGGTTGATAATAGAGATTCAGGCACGTAAATAGGTTAAGTAAAGAGACTCGGACAGAAGTCAGTGAAATAAAAAAGTAAATAAAATCCTTTCTAAAAGTCTTCTCTGACAAACCCAGAGGCACGCACAGGGCCCACACGTAGAGCGGTCACACACGCACCCAATAGTAATCACAGTCGTCAGATATCCCGGCGGTGACTTCTGAAGCTCTCGGTTCCCCCGTCCCCAGAGGAAGAACATCAGAGGGACAGGAGGCCCAACTTTCCGACTAGTTACCGACAGTACACGAGGCTGCAGACTCGGAGTTTGACAGGGAAGGAAAGAACATGGTTGGAATAAGAAAGAATCTGCTTGAGGACAATAATGTGAAGATTGTACAGTAGGTACAATGTAGCTGAAAGGTTCGTGACGTTGCATCGTGAGGTGTGCATAATTTCCATATATTATCAGCTTTGGATCCATGATAGATTTAAAGAAGTGTTAAGAATTACAATGATAAAGTTGATCAATAAATAAACATTCTCAAATAGTTTTACCATTCAAAGAAGGAGTTTTATCGCATCTGCTGGGTGCCGTGACCGGTCATTACTAGTGACCGCCGCTACTGGCAGTCATGGTCCAATGTTTTCCTAGACACAACCTAGTTCCACGGTTCACAGTCAACGTCATGTCGGAAACAAATAGCTCTCTTGAAGACGAACAAAACGGACAATAATTATTAATACATGCTCTAACTCCGAGAGAAGCCATACGTAATTTGTTTCCTTCCAGATTAAAAGAAAGCTTATTTAAATTGATGGTAAGAAATCAACTTGTTTCAAGTTACAAATCCCAACAGTTTTTTTTCGATTAAGTCAAAAAATTTTGTTGAGTCCATGTCGAGAAAGTTTAAAGAAGTTTAGTTCTAATAGGGTGAAAAGGTCCAAAACACCAGAAGAGAAATTGTATATTATGCTACGGTATATAAATAATATTTTTAAATTTATAAATAGCCTTTAGAGCGATATTTGTGGAAATACAATAGATATATATATTGACCTTCTCAATTAATTTTTCAATTTCTTCTACATTCCCTTTAGTCATTGTACAACAAAAGGCAAGGCAGGAATGTCAACCATCCCAGTAAATAGGTACAACTAAAAGCAGCCTTTGAGCAACTACTTCTTTTTCAAGTTCAACAAGAGAATTTATATTATTCCCCTTAGATGAAAGAAAGAAATGTAAAACTGCCTTTGTTTAAAACCACCACCAAGCAACTCGTCATATACTTTAAAAGAAATCAAACATTTCGATCTAAAATCTAAATTTAACCTGAAATGTTGATGGATGTCTCCGTCTCATGATCCCCGAACCCTAAAAAGTGGTCTTTGCAATGCCATCTGTCTGTGTGTCTGTTAAACTACTCTTAAAATTAAGTTCAAACAAAGGGCGAAAAGAGAGAAATCGATTTTCTCAAAATCGGCTCTAACTATTGTATATTATAAGATCATATATAAACTGGCTATTTTCATTTTCTCATGAAAATGAATTTTAGGGTACTTTACAGACACGGAAATTTCCGTACCTCTGCAACTATTTGAGATACTAAATAACTTATCATTGCAAAATTGTAATACTATTAAAAATTTAAAAACGCTTATATGAAATATATTTTTATAAAACCAACAATTTCTGAGCTTTAGTTGTAAATAGATACAAGTTTTAACGCAATAATTCTCCAATGCCATAGAGTAATTAAATATAAGTAAGTATCTAAAAATATTTGTTAATTTTTCCATAAACCTCCTAGAAGAAATATTTGTACAAAAATGATTTATATCCATTTTATACTGAATAGCAATGCGATAACCTGAAGATGTGCAACACCTAATAAAATGTCGACATTTTTTAAAAGGAAGTTTAAATTTTAATACGAAGTGTTGACCCTTGTAGACCCAATATTGATATTTTTTTATTGATCCAAAAATACAAATGAGGACATTAATACTTTAAAAATAAAACTATGAAATTTAAAACCGGGACTCAAAAAATGTTTTATGTAAGTATAGTGCAATTTATGCTTGGTTTTGCTAGTGTATATTAATTCGTTTCACATATATTATGAGTTTTTAGTAAACATCTCCATTTTTAAACAATAAAGCGGGAAAGTTATTGCGGATTCGAATCCTGGATGGGAGCTGTTAAGGTTTTCCTTTCTTTCTCTCCAGACAAACGTGGGTGTATTTAATCCAAATCCTATCTTCTTCACCCCTAGTTTAGTAATTAGTTAGTCATGGTACACTTAAAATAAATTATCTATGAGATGTGAACAGTGAGATTTGCCCAAATTTGGTAAAAAGTTGAATGTAGTGCACATTTTACTCACTAATTGTAGTTAACTAGACGCCATCTGAGAAGAATATCGACTGATTTACGACAGCATATCATTTGACGGTGACACCGACATCAGTTCGTCATACTAATGTTTCTTACCGGATTGGTCATTTTAATTATATTAATTAAAACATATGTTTATTAAGCATCTTATATTGGTATCGACACAAGTGTTACCCTTGTGTGAGAAAATGCCCTTGTAATATTAACACTGAGCTAGCTGTTTTAGGTTAAGTCCTTTAAAAAGGGCTTAGTTAATATATTTGACCCTCGAGGGTGCACTTTTCTTAACCCTTCATTGTCCTGAATACTGAACTTATAAAATTAATTCATTTACAAAATTTTATTTTACCTTTTCCCCCCAAAAGTACTAAATAAAAAAAGTTCAATATTAGATCACGTAAATAGAAGTGTGTAGAAAGGGCCCGCGACAGCCCGCAGAGACCTGATAAGGAGAGGAAGGAGGCAGAAAAAAAGATAGAGAAACGAAAACTGGGAAAGTGAGAAAGGACAAGGGTGTTTCTAAAAAGAAATAAAAGAAATGAGGACAGCGTAAAGGGGGAAGTTCTGACCAGAGCACAAAACCTTTGAATGTATACATACGCAAGAAATCAACAGCTTGGTTAATTAAACTGACGATCTATGATTAATAAAAAAATAACTCACCACCAGAATCACTGGTGTTTTCTGACACAAGAAAACATTACTCTGATAACCTAGAGAGGTAAACACGCTAAAATATTCTCTCTCTTTTTTCATCTTTCTTCCGTATCTCTCTCTCTACAAGCGACTCGGAAGTCCTTTACTCCCTCCCATCTTAATAACGAAGGCAAAACGAAATATTCATTATTCCCTGGAAACTTTCACTCTGATTCTTTTTCAATCCCACCAACATAATTTGCTAAGATTATTATTATTATTATTATTATTATTATTATTAGCACCGCGTCTTACTACCCATTCAGGTTATACGCACTTACGCTAATGTGTAATGGTAGGGTGATTGTGAGATGAAATGAAGGACCTACAGTTTAACGTGGAATCCGAACCACGGTGGAGGCCTGGCATTCCCCACATTGACAAGAATTTGCTAAGAGATTCACGATTGTATCCATGCCATTTTTATGATATATAATATTTAGCACCGCGTCTTACTACCCGTTCGGGTTATACGCTTTAAGTACTAATTACTCTAATGGATTAAGAATTGGGAAGGTTGAATTAGAGGAAGTGAACCCGCATTCGAATGGAGGGAGAGTGGAAAACCATTTAGGAAAAACCACCCCCAGTTCACCCGACCTAGATTCGAACCTCGATCTCCCCGTCCTCAGCAGTTGAGCTCAACACGACAAGCGCGTTAGCCAACCACGCCACCGAGGCGGGTTTTATGATATACATTTATACAGTTGACCTCGGTAGTATTGGGATAAAGTTCCCAACTTAGGAACCGATGCTCATGGGTTCAAACCCAGCCGATCTCAACGAATTTTTCTTCAAAGATAAAAATCCATAGCTCAACTTCCTTCGGAGGGAAAGTAGAGCCGTCGGTTCCATGTCGATTGTTTCGTGTCAAAGAACCCTGTAAAGTATTTGAAAATACCTTTCCCGGCAAAATTGGGAAGTCCTTTAGAAATTCAATGTGAAAGGTAATGTGGAACCCCCACACTTTATGAACTACCCTTGTACATGGTGTTTCTACCAGATGGTACGGGCAGCACTAACCAGCCGAAGGGTTGATTTCATGCTCAGCTCCAGATGAAGAGAAATCATACCGATATAACTTTCAGCTTGACTTCAGAAGAAAAATATTTAGCCATTGATAAATTAAAATTTATTTAAATGGGTGAGTACTTAATAGTTTTTGAGACAATAGAAGATTTGTTTATCTTTCAGCTATTTATATTGTATTATAAGGGTATTTGTCATGTATTTTCTAGCCCCAGCAATTGTATCAAAATATGACTAATAAATTAATTTAACTATACACAATACTTATGACACTTAGACTTAATTACTAATCGGATAGCAGAATTAATTCATTTATTAATTTATTTTGTGTACACTACCAGGTGGTTGAAACATCAAACCATTTATCCAAGGAAATGTGAGTCTCATCTACTTTAACGGGATTCGAATCAATGGCATGCCAATCAAACACGCTGGCACTAAGATAACTCTGAGTGTTTGAGAAATAATTGGCATAGTGAGATAATATTTTCAATCCCACTAAATTACTTTGAAAATGTACATCTTATAAAAATTCGAAATCTTTCAAAGAAAATGGGAAAAGAACAATGCCAATAAGTGAGGATTAATATGACGTTTAGCATTAAATAATCATACTTTTATGCTCAAAGTTTTAAGGCGATTAGGTGACCTGGTGGTCTAGGGGTAGGGTGTCAGACTTCTATGCTGGCGGCCGGAGTTCAATCCTCGTCCCGGCAAAGATTTGTCTGAATACCAAACCCTTCCTTCACCTCTGACAAGACATCTTGTGAATGTGTGGAATGCCAGGCCTCCACCGTGGTTCGGATTCCACGTTAAACTGTAGGTCCTCCATTTCATCTCACAATCACCCTACCATTACACATTAGCGTAAGTGCGTATAACACGAACGGGTATTAAGACGCGGTGCTAATAATAATTTAAGGCGATTGTCCCTTTTCATTTAGCGTGGAAATTCAAAGCCATGAGAACAAACGGTTATCTCCAAGAATTTTTAATATTTGGCAATTTTCTTTTCGGAAAGGGTTTGTTCAGTAATAGAAACATGTTGATTAAGTTATACTTTTTATACACTCACCTCCTCTGTAATTTTAACAGTGATCAAATATAGATAAAATAGACATTTTTCAATAGAGTACTGCCGGCTTCATAACAAAAAATAAGAAAATGTAACAACCAATAAACATAGATATACTATCTTAGAAGGTGTGTTGAAAATATTAACATAAAAAGTTCACTCGTTCTCGATAAAACTGATATTTCCAAAAGTATGACTTTTCCGAAAGACCTGTCCGGTAGTTAGCGCTATCTACGGTTTCCGTGATCCATATATTCTTGTTGCCGCGAAAGGATACTTTGGTCTGCTGTGAAGCTACGCCCGCTACGCCTTTCACCCTCCCACCCACCATCCCCCAAAATAGGTTTTAGACTTGCACTCGACAGGGCCAAGAGCCTTAAACACTATTTAGAGTGTATTCAAGTTACCATCCTTTACACACGCCATTAATATATAGCTAAGGCAACACATACACACAAACACACACACAACTAGTATAGGCCAACTTTCATAGGAAGGACATTATCTGAAAGAAAAAAGTTAAATACTTTTATTATAAAATTTGGATCGTATATAGGCTGTAAAGAAGGAAATAGATGCAACAACATCGGAAAGAAATGTTGTTGCCATGCTCGTTGAAAGAGTGCATTACCAAAGTGCTAACGTGACCGGAACTGAAGTTAAAAAAGAAAGGAAACAAAGGGTTAAATTGGGAGACAATGAAAGTAACCACCGGATACGAGGTAGAGGATTTAAAAAAAAAACCACCCTCACTATGGTGGGTTAACAGGATACGGCGATATTCCAGCCGTTAAATTTTATTACGTGGTCTGAATATTTACGAGTATTTAGGAATGCATGTAAGGTCGTTGGTTCCCATTATAAGAACATGTAGACCTTTTATACTAGAAGAAACGGCGAGAACGTCACCTTAATATCCTGTTTCTTTTGACTAATTAGTTGAAATCACGGATAAACAGTCCAAGGTGTCACGAAGGTTGACTTAATCTTACATTAACACGGGTTTATTTCAAAATGATGTTTTTTTAACACCGCGTATTTATTCCCTGCCCTTTAAGGTTATACGTGTATGTACTAGTCTCGCTGATGGCTTTAGGCCCTATGAAGGTTATATTTAGATAAAGTGTACCCGAATTTGCGTGGAAAATAATTTAAAAAAAAAACATCTTCGGTACACCTGACCGAGAGTCAAGCATTGGTCAGAGACGATAAAAAAAACGCTTACAAAAATCTTCTTCAATATCCCAAAAAATGTATTTTTATAATGTAAGACCATTTTGTAAATTATTTAAAAATTTACGATTTGTGTTTCAATGTTAGATCTTTTAAGCCCACCGAATAAAACGTAAATACATTAACATGGGAAGTCCTATCTCGACTTGCCACTGCGTCACAGACAATGTCACAGCATATATATGTATATATAAACTGGTATAAATTTATTCAAACAAAGTGTCATAACTATAAACAATAAGCAATTGAGACATGTCAGGTAGGTTGGTTAACGTAAAGCTAACTTTTTTTTTGTTCGCGACGTAGAGACGCGGTTCTATATAACTATATACAATTATATTGACGTTAACGGGTCAAGACGCATTGTTCGTTATATGCATATATGTACGACACATGTCCTCCACGGTACAATAACTATACACTAATAATAATTAGTGTTAGCGTTAATGCATATTCCCCGACCTAGACACGATACCACCAGCAACACTTTGCACTTTCCTCCGACGGTGCAAGCTCATTCAAGCGTTCGTCAAGCACAGTTCCGGGCCTCAGTCACTGACTGGTTCTATGCTGGAGAATAAATTTAAAATGTTTTGGTGGTTCTAGTTTCCACATCGACAGAAGCTTATACGAGTCGACAGGAAGGTTTTGGAGAGGAAGTGAAAGGGGAAGGGGGACATGTTGGAAACATTTCCATCGTTTCCTGCAGCGTGCTATGATGGATTAGATTTAGAGTGATTGAAACATGTAACGACTGGTGGGCGAGTCTTTCTAAAACTGATTAAAAGTTTGTTGATTTCCAATGACGTATGTTAATTTGTGGTAAAGCCTGTATCATTGAAAACGATAGAGTTTTGGTAGAATTTGCTTTAACAATTTCACTATTTGAAAATAATTAAGATACTGAAAAAAATTTAGCTCAAGATTTTAAAGAACGTTACCCCCCCTAAACCCTGTCACTTCTCCCTCTATTTATTAAACCTAAACTACTAAAACGATTTTTTTTCTTCACATTTTGTATTTAATAATATTTCTGTATTTTATCAGTTCAGGATGAATATGAGCTCAAAAATAAACCATTTAAGGGCATTTTTCATGAAGCAATAAACCCACATCGGCAAACACGTAAAAAGGTGTCAGACTGGTCTTCTCTGGTTTGACGTCAACATAGATTTCCCAGTAAGGCATAATCAGATTATTTTTTAAAATAATTTCCTACTTTACCTCAACGCAAATGCGGATACACGCCCTCCAACATCTCTCTTTCTCATTCCTACTCCATTGATGTAAAGATGCGACTATCCCGGACTGCTAATAAGACGCAGAGAACGCGGTAAATAATATATATACAGTTTTTACAATCAACCCCCTTTAAATTTTGATTTACAATGAATTATACATTTTACGTATAAAACTTATTTAATTCAAATTTCTGCCTTATTTTAGTTTATTTTTTAAGTGTAGGCTTAGCGTACACGCGCACTAAATATTATATTACAAATAAGTAGGTCATTCTTAAATGTTAACATTTTTTAATAAAAATAAATAAAGTTGATTTGTATTTCCAAAAAGATAAACCCCATCAATTTGAAGTCATACATATACACATACATAGGTTTAAAGTTATGTATTTTAAAAGCAATAGAATTTTATTTTAGCACCAATTATTGCTAACTGTTCACGTTATACGCCCATGTATAAATTACACTAATGTGTTGGGTATTAGGAAGGTTTAATTTAGAGGAACTACACCCGAATTTGTGTGGAGGGAGAGTGGAAAACAATTTAGGAAAAACCACCCCTCAGTGCATCCGACCTTGATCAAATATCGATCTCCCCATCTTCGGCAGTCTGATCTATTGCGAGAGTAGCATCTTAGACCATGCGGCCACCCAAGTGGGTGGGGGTATAAAATTAAATAAGTTAATCCACTTAATGTTTGGTATCTCTCTACTTATCATTCACATTCTTCTGATTCGTTGAGAATATTCAGGAATAATCCATTTCGTTTTTTACTGCGTTCTATTACGTTAATTGATATATTTTGTTCTACTTGCTACCGCAGAAAAGAAATAATACACATTATACAATGGATCTACTAGGTTTGAAGCGTTCAATAAGTTAGAAACAACTTGATTCTTTATCGTTCATCTCCATGTGAAATTATTCCAACCAGCTTCCACTCTAGTGGAAATCTAATTTAAAAAAAATCAAAGTAAAACTCTTAAAAACCATCCAACCAAAAAGCTAACTTAACTTAAATAATCTTTCGTTGCTATGGACACAAGGTCAACCAATGTATCAAAATTGAAAGGCAGGAACGAGGGGTCGAAGGAGTAGAAGTAATGAAAGAAGAATAGAATAATATTTTCGTGCAGGAGAGTTTTATTCTTCTTTTATGTTCATTAAGTTACATTTTCTAGAAAGACATTCATTTCCGTATTCGAAGTTCATTGTATACCAGTTATGAGAGAGAAGAACGGAACATAAAAATAGGGTCAGATTACAATTAGCTTAGTTTTATTTAGAACCATAATATGTATATTTATAAATGGTAGATAACCGGTCGCGCGTTGTATTGGTCAGTGCACCTGGCTACGAGTCTATGAGTCTTGGGTTCAACTCCCGGCTGGTACCTAGAGTATTTTCCCTTAAAGAGGAACTACCCCAACGGTCACCAGGGTTTAGTTAATTAGGCTTAAGGTATGTGTTCCCACTGGTTCCACGTCCTCGTACTCAGTATATGCCTCACCTCAGCTCATCGGGACGTAGAAAGAGCCTCCATGGAAGGGATGCACGATTAGTACATTCGGATTTCACATAGGCAACGTTACATTTGTATTTCGTCTACAAATGATGTAGCCCAGACACGCAATATTATTATTATTATTATTATACTTGTAGTTTAGTATTGTCTACGTAAATAAAGGAAAGCTAAACGTAATGTTTTAACTCTACCACTACTACACTATAACTACTATTATTAATAGTGGTATTCATATAAATCTCTCTCTCTCTCTCTCTCTCTCTCTATATATATATATA
>CABEEJ010000439.1:166221-215841 GCA_901482245.1 Timema douglasi
AGGTGTTGGACTTCTGTGCTGGGTGTCCGGGGTTCAATCCTCGATCCTGGCACAGATTTATCTGATTACCAAACCCTTCCTTCACCTCTGAAAAGAAGTGTATTAATCACAACTTGTGAATGTGTGGAATGCCAGGCCTCCAGCGTGGTTCGGATCCCACGTTGAACTGTAGGTCCTCCATTTCATCTCACAATCTCTCTACCACTACACATTAGCGTAAGTGCGTATAACCCGAACGGGTAGTAAGACGCGGTGCTAATAATAATAATAATAATAATAATAATAATATATATATAAATCTATCTACACACACACACACACACACACACACACACACACACACACACTATCTCTCTCTTTCATATGTTTGTTTCTATAAACGCCCCACCCTAAATTGGGGTATTTGCTTAGATTAACTTTATAAGTGAAAGTTGGAAGTGACAAAACTGGTCCAGCTAGCTTGTTTTGATTAGTTAGTAAACAACAGGATGAAAGAGCTGACAGCTAATGACAGTGTGTCAGCATTGTTTTTGTCAACCAGGCCAATGTGTAGTATATATGGTTATGTTTAAGTTCTATCTGGGCTAACAGAATAATATCTATACTAAGGGGTAGCTCCAGCCTTTTATAGGGGCTTCATGGATTAGGAAGCCGGGTCATCGGGTACCTTGTGCTGGAGGGCAACCATCGCGCGTGCCCAGGGTACACCGGGGTTCATATCCTTATAGGACCACCGAGTATGTCAGTCAGGCCATCGGTAGAAGTTCTGTAGCGGGCTCCTAAGTAAAGTATTTATATCTTTTTTTTGTAAACTTCTGATAACATCCCATTTTGTAGTAGTTATTAGTACTATAATAAACCCTCAAAACCAAAGCTGTCTATAAATTACGAACCCACATATATTTTGTCCCTGTTCCTGCCCCTCCTAGCAAGCTATAATGACACGTAGGCCCACAGGGAAGGGAGTAGAGACATTTCTATGCTCTTAGCTAGAAGTTATTTTAATTAGAAGTACCTTTTAGACAGTACAACATTTTTTCTCGGACCATATATTAATAACGTTTTACTATTTATTATTGTTATTTTATTGGCATTGATAATATCTATAAAAAGTGTTAACTGCCGATAACATGACGCATTGTAAATAAGTGAACTAGATATAATTTCTTAAATTGTTAGATTCCAATGTTGGGATTAAAACTCAAGATTAAAATTCAATCTTTAAAAGTGTACTAATTTGAATCCACTGCGTCTTATTACCCATATCCAATATATAAGTATTTTAATTTCAGTACTAGGGTGTAGGCGAGGAAGATAAAATTGGAGGAAATATTCCCGCATTTGTATGGAAGAAGAGTGAGAAACTATTAAGGGGAAAATAAACATAGTATAGCCGGCCGTAAATCATGCCATAGCCTCTCCATAGCTGGCAAACTAGACAAAACAAGTTTGACGTTTAGTTCGTTTAACAACCGATTGAGGTCACAATGTTAAAATATACTTCAACGAACTTAATTGCATCCCATTCACATAATCCCTTATTTACCGTAGTTTAGAATAGTCTACTTGCATTAGTGATGTTGGAGTGTGACCGACTTTTGAAAGTGCGAATGGACTTGTATATTAGTTAACTTGTTAGGTTGTATACAAATTGTTAGTTGAGCGTGCGCAGCCAAATTAGTAGCGTAATTTTAGTTCACTTAAGCACGTGTAGGTTTAAGCAAGATTCCCTGTTTTAAGCGGTTTGAAAGATGAACAATCACGTCATATGGACACGGGTACATCATCCATTTTTATGGAATGCGAGTGTGACACATTTTTTTAATAAGGGGGTTTGCTGACTCAAAAAAATTAAAATCGTGTATATTTTAAAATAATATGCAGTGTAATATATTTATAGCTTCCCCTTTTAAATTATTTAGGCCTACTATCAATTAATCTTTCTAATATTTAATGAACATTTTATTCCTGACTTTCTTTTAGTTGAACGTTCAAAAGTAATATATTTCTAAGCGTTTTTAAACCATTCTGTTTCCTCATTCCTTTAAATAACTAGTTTTCTACAGAATGGGGGAACTTACAAAGATAATGGTTCTTCCACTTTGTCCTTTTTTTTCCTTTCGGCCTTTCTTTGTGTACAAATAACTCCTGGAGAGTAAAAATCATAAAGGGGTTTGAGGGTTTTTAACAGAATGTGGGGTAATTCAGTGTTTCAAGACAGTTAATAACCATTTATATATTCGAGTGTGTTCTACTTATATCACTGGAAGCTTGAAATGAGGCGTTAATCTAGTTTGGCCTGATTTTTCCGCTGATGGGTAGGTCGGGGTTTTAATCCCGACCAGTTATTTTAAGTGTTCCCCCGTTCTGCCCCCTAAATGGTTTCATACTCTTTATCCACGAAAATTTGGGTGCATTTTCTCTAAGATACACTTTAATTATCCCTATTCCATTAATGTAAATACAAGGCTAAAGTGGATGAGTGGTAAAACGCGATATATGTGAAAATAATAAATTGACTCATATTCTCAAAAAATGCATTCATATATTTTAGTCCACGGACACTCCGTTTACCCTGAGAGGAGGTAGCAGTATTCATTGCCTTGACCGATTAAAGTATTATAGCCCTATCTTATAATATGTAACCCATCAAGGTAATCTTATCACCTTTTGCGCTAAACGGGCTGTATAGACAATTATTTACATAAATGAGTTTTGGCTATTTGTTAAATTTTGTTTGAGCATTTAATTTGATCATAATACCGTTTTTAAATACTGTTGAAGGCATGATGGAAAATCTAGGTATTTAGGTTGTGATTTTTCGGTCTTCAACCTACGGGTCTAGTCAATGGTTTTATAATTCACCGTAAAGCCGTGTTCACACTTGTATCATATCCCCATCACGATCATGGCTAGAGTGGATGTCGATTGAAGGTAGGATTCCCTTGACACGTCTCGCGTCTGCGAACGGTGACCGGACTAGTTTCCATAGTCGGTTATGTGGCCAGTTCCTTCGAGGCGACTGCGACTCGCGACCATCGTCTCTACATTGCGTCTGCGTCCAAACTGCTCTGAGAGTATCACCGAGCAAACGTGTGTTTTAGTAGAGTTGTATTTAGTTTTTTTGTTTGATTGGGCTGATTTTGAAAATGGTCCAAGATTTATCTATAGAAGAGAACGAAAATATAATTGTATAATATAATATATTATATATAAGATATAATATTGGAAAAGTACCCATCAATTTTTGACATATCTTCGCCAGTGTATCGGGACTAGCATGTTATGGACAAAACATGGAAAGAGAGCTCAGGAATAGTTGGTCGATCAAGTCAGTTTTTTTTATCCAAAATAACATGGCACATTAAATAATACACAAATGAAGTACTCTGATAACTGAGGAACGATCCGCACTACACATACAATTACCCACGACTGGTGGCCAAGAGACGCATCCAGGGAAACACTGTATCACGCGTCTGCGACTCACAACTCCAAGTCTATGACAAATTTATAATGAATTTTTGATGCAGAAGTTTTTCAACAAAAATCACATCTTTGACTTCGAATATTCTTTGCATATTTTAATTTTTGCTTCCACTTCACTTCACATTTAAAAAGCTACCTTCGCACACCCTTACTAATAACTATACCACAGGCACTAAAATTAACCAATAAAATATCCCGGTGCAATAATTGAATTTCCCCAGACTTATAAAACTGTGAGCCAGGCTTGTCTCACTTTGAGTGATTATCAGAGGTCAATTGAATCTGAATGAAGTGGCAGGCAGTCATCTCAAAATTTGCGGGGAAGTATATATAGGCGCCACTGTTTACTTGAAGATAGTTCATCCTCAACTATTTCAGTGGCACCCCCCACAAACCAACCCATCATCGTTTATTATCCCCCTCCAGTTCCATCGTCAGCGTGGTGCAAACTGTACAAAGAGAAGGGGGCTAGTGGGACGCCACGTTTCTGGGTAATCCATAAATAGACCGCAGGAACGTTAGAGTGGGCGTGAAGATCATTTTGGTAGTGATGGTTGCTTTGAACTCTTGCTGTTGCCTTGTCACTGGTGTTTCGGCGAAGATTACGAGAGGGTAGCAGAGGCGGAGATGAGTCTTTGAGGCGGCTTAAGGGAGGGTCATCCTTGTGGCCAAGTGTCTAGAGGGGTACACTACATCTTCGTGTCGTGATTGGAGACTAGAAGAATGTATTATTTAGATAAAGGTTCCTTCTGCTGCCCGGCTACTAACGTTTCATACGTTCCGGACAGATAATCACGTGATCAAAGGCATTCAGTCTCTTCATATAATGAATTTCCAGTGACGCAAGGGTTAAGATTCGAATCTAGTACGGATTTACCCCCATAGTTTTGTCATACCCTCTTCAAACTAATTCTGATTCATTTCCTATAAAATTACCTTCCTCTTCCCTACTCTTAAAAATTCAACTTTTAGCATCTTAAAATTATATATTGACCCATACCGATGGACACGTTGACTAGACGTCAAGCTCGTCTAGTATGGGCTTCCGGTGATGAGGAGGTTGGAATTCGAATGCCATTTGGATGTACTGAGGGTGTTATTTACTAAATGTCTTCTCCTTCCCCTCTGTCCACGAAAATTCGGATACATTTCTTCTAAATTTTACTTTACTCATTCCTATACAACTACTCTAATTAAATGTTAACAAATGTGGTGGTTGAGTGGCATCACTCTTGCAAAAGACTGGATTGGCAATGGTAGAGAGATCGCGGTTCAAATCCCGGTCGGGTGTACTGAAGGTGATTTTTCCACTCTACTTCAACGCAAATGTGGTTATATCTCCTTTAAATTCCACCTTCCTCATCTCTGGAATACTAACATATTTAGTTAATACGCATACAGACCCAAACGGGTTGTAAGATGCGGAGACAAAAAAAAGTTGATAGCTTGAACGAATAGTAAAACTTAGTTCAAATAAATTTTTTTCCGGCCAAAACCTTCCTTATTAAATGTACTCCAGCTTCCCTTGAAAGACGAACGATTCTGCAACTAATGCCACTATGTGCAAATCTGTGTATGTTTGAAGCGCCAGTCAGCCTTCAACCACCCCTACCACAGCTTCTCCCGGAGGGTAGATCACGATGGAATGAAGGGGGGTTGGCAAGAAGCCCAGCCTCGTTTCTCAACAAGTAGCTCAACCTTCAGAGAAGGGAGTAAGAGGAAGTAGGCCTCAATTTTCACTCGCGATATGGTGGTATGCTACAAAACATCGCTGAAACGGGCTCTGCAATATCTCTGCAGCCAATCGTGGTATGGTAATTCCTGAGCTTGGGGAATAGCATTCCGTATCTTTAGAGAATCTTGTAGAATGCAAACTACCCAAGTCTGATGTCCCGGGTTGAATTACCAATACTGATGAAAAATGTATAATCTATCTTTCGTCACTGTCATAATTTAGTGGCTGGAGGGACAGGGTGTTGCTTTGGTCCTAAAGTTAAACTAGGTTATAATTCTTAGGCTCATGTGAACAGTTGATAACAATGCACGTTAAATTTAATTTATTACACTTAAAACTATGTGATGTAACAGTCTGTAACGTAGCAGGCTCAGGTAATACGAATTATTTTAGATATTGCTTATTAACATTTTGAGGTCATTAATCGAGATATTGACAACTTGAATTAATACTTAAGAATGTTCGAGTAAAAATACATTATTTTAACTGACAACATATGCTAGTTCTTATATCTTCAATGTAACCCACTGATTTTATATTATTATTGACTTCTTGACACACTCAACTTATTCACCATCGTGTTTAATATTTGCGAATTCCAAATTTTTTAGATTTGTTTGGGTCATTGACAGTGACAGTGACCTTCCCCCTTTCATTCTTTAAGTTTTTATGGACTTAAACTCGTCAGGATGCGTTACGGCTGAGGATAGGGGGGGGGGGGGGGGNGGGGGGGGGGGGGGGTGAGTAGATGAATGATTGTGTGGGTTCGTGATTGACGTTTGACTTGGTTTTTATCATTACTACTATGTCTTTTGTAAATGTTATGTTGATAGTGATATTGAAAATATAGAAAAACTTGAAAGATTACTTGGAAGTTTGTGACAGAACGAAGTATTGCAAGGAATAACCAATGGCCTGTCTGACCTCTAGGTGATACTACACGATCTTCGAGCCCCGGTACCCTGGGATCAAGTGGCAGCCCTCAAATACAAGTACAGATGTGCCGGAGTCCTAACCCGCGTAGCTCCCAAAACGGGCGGATAGACCCCCTAGACTCGATGGTGAAGAGTCAGCCTCGATAGCTAGACACCCCACTCTTTATTCTGCCGCCTGCCCTAGTTTCCCCCTCAGGAATACCGACACTGTTTAGGTGGTCAGCGTCTCCATTATATTTGTTTAATAGCTAATCATAACACCGTGCAATACTCGTTTTGTCATTCACAATCCAAAACATCACAATACTATAAAAACATGCCTCCCAATTTAGGTCATGTTGTTACAACAGTATATTTAATTCTGTGTTAATTTCAAAACATATTAATGTCTATCTCCGTTTTAAACTCATTAGTCAATAATTACATTTTTTATTGGTCAAAATTTATAAATGAGGAATTTAATAGCAATACGATGGCATGAAGATTTGCAACACTTAATAAAATGTCGAGAATTTTAACCGGAAGTCAAAATTTTAATACGAAGTGTTGAGCCTTGGGGTCCCAATATCGATTTTTTTTATTGGTCCAAACATAAAAATGAGGACATTAATTCTTTAAAAATAAAATTAAAAACCGGGACTCAAAAAAATGTTTTACACAAATATAGTGCAATTTATATTTAGTTTTGATTATGTATATTATTTCGTTTCACATATATTATGAGTTTTGAGTAAATATCTCCATTTTCAAACAATAAAGCGAGAAAGTCCGTGTGGAGTTCTGTGTCATTTATTTTTTAAATAGCCGTATCTTACTACCTGTTCAGGTAATACACATTATATTATAATTACGATGATTATTACTATTATTAGCACCGCATATTACTACCCGTTCGGGTTATACGCACTTAAGCTAATGTGTAATGGTGGGGTGATTGTGAGATGAAATGGAGGACCTACAGTTTAACGTGGAATCCAAACAACGGTGGAGGCCTGGCATTCCTCACATTCACAAGATGTCTTGTCAGAGGTGAAGGAAGGGTTTGGTAATCAGATAAATCTTTGCCGCGACCGAGGATTGAACCCCGGCCGCCAGCATAGAAGTCTGACACCTTACCACTGGACCGCCAGGTCACCAATTACGATAATGGGATAGAGATAAGGAAGGAAACATTTAAGAGGTAATATACCTGCATTTGTATGGAAGAAGATTGAAAAACCATTTAGAGACAACCATCTTTAATAGACACGACCGGGACTCAAGCCCCGATCTCTCCATAATCAGCAAGTCAGTCTAACACATGAGTTAGATCATTCGGTCTTGGAAGCGGTTTATTTTGTCGATAGAAAGTGGATACAATCACTCGGTCACCCTTAGATATAATTTTGAAACAATAAGTAACAAATATATAAATTAGTTATAGTCAGAGAATAGGCAAGATGTGAGGGTGTGTTCTATCTATTATTTTCACGGATTGTGCAAATTATTGATTTACTGCTATATGAGCCATTTTTAGAGCAAATAAAAAATTCATTCAAATGTGTACACAATTTTAAAATGTTTGGTTCACTACTTTTTTATATTTAATATAAATAAAAATAGTTTGTATACAGAATGAAAATGATGTGTTTGATTCAAAACAACAAATCGTATTTTCAAAGATCGCAGTTGGTTTTAAGTAGCAAAAAAATGTTCAAATAAGTTAAAAAGCTACAAGCACAGCCAGTTGGTGACCTGGCGGTCTGGGGGTAAGGTGTCGGACTTCTGCGTTGGGGGTGCGGGGTTCAATCCTCGGTCCTTGCTCATATTTAGCGGATTACCAAACCCTTCCTTCACCTCTGACAAGACGTGTATTATTCACAACTTGTAAATGTGGGGAATGACAAGCCTCCACCTTGGTTCGGATTCCTCGTTAAACTGTAGGTCCTCCATTACACCTTAGCCTAAGTGAGTATAGCTTGAACGTGTAGTAAGACGCGGTGCTAATAATAATAATAATAATAATAATAATAATAATAATAATAATATAAGCACATCCTAAAACCGTGTACAAAATTTGAACTTATAACATCAAGGACATTGCCTGCCTGTGACGTCACGGCAGGTCAAGATGGGATTTCACATGTTTGTGAATTTACGTTTTACTCAACGAGTTTTAAAGATATAAAGTTAAAAAAATACCATACATTCTTAAATAGTTCTAAATATAGTCCTACAGTGTCACAAAATTATTATTTTATTTAAGTAGTTTTTTTTATAAACGTACTGTTTTTTTATAAATCCTCTACAACGTTGGCTATTTGTCTTGATCACGAAAATGTCCTGTAGGAGTCTTCCTGCCAGGATATAGATTAAAAAAGTTCGTTGTAGGATATGTCTCTCTAGAATAGGAAACAAGGAAAAGATAAAATTATAAAGCAATTAAATAATTTCAAGGAGCAAATATCAAAGTGACTGTGCAAACTCGTCAGAGGAAGAGGGAAAGGGTTATCAACACATAGATAAGAGCCTTCTCAGAGCGAACTTCCCAATTTCTTCCCTCTTTTTCTATGTTGTACATTGGCGTCTAAGTTTGATGGTGCGTCAAGTTAAGATGCAACCCGCTTCGCAAAATGGCTTCTAAATCTACAAGTAGGCAACGTCTTTAATGGAGGTAATGAAACAGAACCATTTTATTTTGGATAATACAGGCTAATTTAAATGTTTTTAAATAATTACAATGTACTCATAAAAACAATTATATTCAAATTCAAAGCGATTATATCTTTAGTCTGAAATTAATTTTAAAGTTAAAACCGAGAGGAAGCTATGTTTGGTAGCCCCCCGCCTAAGTTAAACAGATGGCACTCGCAGGAAACTTTCCATATCTTTGTTTGCCATCTGTTAAATATTTTCAGAAACAAAATCGAAAAAAAAAAGATCAACATGTTAACGTGTTAATAAAAAAAATACTTGAAATAAAAATTGTTCAGGTCAAAATGTTTAAAAGAGATATTTTCATACAAAACAAGGTTACGACGCCAGCTGTTGAATGAACGACTAGACTAAGGCGTCGTTTTTGATGAGACGTCAGGCGCCGTTATACCTGGATGGTCGCCAACTGAGCATCGTCTTAGGCCGAGTTCATAGTCAATAATAATATAATAATATTTTGCACCGCGTCTTACTACCCGTTCGGGTTATACGCTTTAAGTACTAATTACGCTAATGGATTAGGAATTGGAAAGGTTGAATTAGAGGAAGTGAACCGGCATTTGCGTGGAGGGAGAGTGGAAAACCATTTAGGAAAAACCACCCCCAGTTCACCCGACCGAGATTGGAACCTCGATCTCCCCGTCCTCAGCAGTCGAGCTCAACACGACAAGCGCGTTAGCTAACTACGCCACCGAGGCGGGTCAGTATTATTATTATTTATTAAACTTTTAAGTTTTTTTTTGTCACCACGTCTTACTACCCGTTCAAGTATGTGATAATTATTCTATTAGGGTAGGAATGAGGAAGGAAGCTTTCTAGATGTATTCTACATGCATTTACATAAAAGGAAAGAGGAAATCCACCCTCAGTACACCCGACCGGGATTCGAACCCGGATCTCCCCATCATCAGTGATCAGTTAAACACAATAGTGAAGTCTTAAGCCATTCGGCCAGTGAAGCGGGCGACGTTTATTTGTCTGTCAAGTTAGTAGATTATTATTATTATTATTATTATTATTATTAGCACCGCGTCTTACTACCCATTCGGGATATACGCACTTACGCTAATGTGTAGTGGTAGGGTGATTGCGAGATGAAATGAAGGACCTACAGTTTAACGTGGAATCCGAACCATGGTGGAGACCTGGCATTCCTCACATTCACAAGATGTCTTGTCAGAGGTGAAGGAAGGGTTTGGTAATCAGATAAATCTGTGCCGGGACCGAGGATTGAACCCCGGACGCCAGCATAGAAGTCTGACACCTTACCCCTAGACCACCAGGTCACCAAGTTAGTAGAGGCTGACTATCTGGTTAAGAATGCGTAGTTTGTTTCTAGAGGATGTATAAATAAAATTGTGTCTATGCATTTAGCACTGTAAGCACCCATAATGATGGTCACATGATCTAACATTCAAAGGCATCACTCTTGCAATATAATGGATTGCTGCTCACGGAGAAGTCAAGGTTCGAGTCTCTACTTGGTGCATTTAGCGTGGCTTGCAAAATAGACCTCATCCCTGTAATTTTACCATTACTTATCCCTTAAAATAAAAAATTAATAACATTGTTGTTAAATGTAAGAATGAAAATACCTCTGTAATCATAATCAAAAATTCTATTTTTTTTAGTTATACATTAAAAAGTCTTTGATTAAAACTTAATATAATAATTCAGCGCCCGCAAAATAATTGGTGTAGGTTACAGATAGCTCGAATGGGCAGCCAACGGCCCAGAGTTATAACCAATTCAGAATGATACATCGATCAAATACTATTAATAATACTATAGCAAGGTTTTATTGATAAAAATAAGCGAATAAACTTTATTGTTTCTTAATAAATATATTTTTAATACTGTAAATATATAAGACCTAACCAACTGTGACAAGTATTCAATTGACTAATAAATATGTACGATCATTCTAATATGATAATTTACATTCAGTTATAAAGTGAGTTCCTTAGAAAGATTATTATTATTACTTGTAATATTTAGTTTAAAAATTAGTATGATTACCATGACGACCTATTAATGGATTAATATAATTGAAATATAAGAGAAAAGGCTAGTTAAAAGGAAATAAACCCGCAATAGTGTGTTGAGGTAAAATAAAATCGCAGTGATAAAATTATATTATAATAAAACCTTATATTGGATACATTTTCATCCGTATAATTTACCATGGACTAACTAGGGGGATTTTATATGAACAATCTATATTTTTAGGGTTATTTTGATTGTTTGTTAGTTATTTATAGCAATTTTGTAATACGGGAGAGCCTTAATTTAAAATATATTCTCTGCTCAGGTTTTAAAATACAAACATAAATATTATTTTTAGATTTATATATATAAGTTGTATTATATATTATGTTGACCATAGAAGAGCCAAGGACAGTTATATTTTTTTATCCAATCGTGTTATGTGTATATGTAATTCCGAGCTCTTCCATATATCTGTGTGGATTTTATACAAAAATCGATATTTTTAGAGTTTTTTAAATTGTTTGTTGTGTTGTCTATTTTCTGAATTAAAGTACCAAAATCACCATTTGAATTTTCTATTTTGTATATAATCGGGTCATGTAATCTATTTTTATATAAATTAAGTCCGACCAATTCCTTCAACATGGTAGGGATTTTCTTCAAAAATTAATATTTTTATAGTTATTTTGATTATTTGTTTTCCAATGAACCTACATATAGACTCTTGGTACCACTCAGATTCAACACAATCTTTATAGACTTGTAATGTTGAACAACATAATTTTGGCATTGTACAGGTGTATCTGGAACTTATATCTGCTAAAATTGCCAGAGATTCCTACCTTTAAAATATATTCTCCACGCAGGTTTTAAAATATACATATAAATATTATACTCTCGGGTGGCTGTACTTAACGTCAAGCTCATATGACCTGTTTTATTAGTAACTGGGAAGTTAGGATTTTAATTCCAGCCGGGTATATTTATAGGAGAATTCAAAAAACTATGGATGTCTCTACTCTCCCTCCATAGATATAGAGATACAACAATTTCTAGTATACGTTGTACCTCTGCATCACTAGAATTATTTAAATGTGGATAGTCCGGACGTGTGTTAAAATCTTATGAAAGAAAAACTATATATTGATTTACAGACACACACTGTATTTATCTCTCGACTCAACCTAAATTATTTTTTATTTATTTGAGGTATTTAACTTTCACTTTCTGAACCGACTGATTATATAGGCACACAAGAATGTCTATGAGCGAGAGCGAAAGGGCTCGCCAATTTTTCTGGGAAGGATATTTTCCCATAGGAAAATTCGTCGACCTCGGCTGGGTTTGAACCTATAAACATATGGTCCAGAGGCGAGCACTTCACCCCAAGACCACTGAGATTAAGCCTAAATCTCTGCACACATATTTTGTCTTCGTAATAGAAGGGTCGTACCACTTTGATATGGAGACGTACAGTTTTGGATGATCGTTGCCTACATTCTGCACACTCTTTTATTATTTTTTGAAATACTAAACAAACCAATTTAAAACGTAGACTAGGATGAACGAAAAAAGGATGGGCCTTATATTGAACTCTCAATGTGATCATTCACGTTTTTTCAACTGTTATTTTTAAAAATGTATTAATATACTTTTATACATTTAACAGCGCAGTGGAGCGCTAGGTACGATTTTATTTAGAAATTTTAATCGGCCTTAAAATTATACTTTATAAATTTTTATATATTTTTTCTTTCAAACCACATTTTATAGAAAATATATTATATTAACATTTAATTACAAAAGTGGATGAGGGGGTAGAATTTATAGAAAATGTACTCGTGGAGATAGCGCTGGAAGTCATAAAGGAAAAATCATCCTTAGTTCCCCAGACTAGAATTCGAACTCCAAGCTCTCTGTCACCTAAAAATACTAGACTAGGCAAACTTGAGGTTTAGTACACTAACCCACTGATGTGGGATAAATAATGTAATTTGCTTGTTAACTTCGAATATTGGGAGATTACAAAAACGCATTAATAAAATAATCAGTCAATTAACTCAATTGTATACAAATTGCTACAATGTCACATTAATTATTTGAAAAGTTAACAATAAACAACCTAGTGGTGAACTATAAAGTGTTTATTTCTTATGTGTTTCATCAAGTTAATAAATTTTATCCCATACTTTAATGTAATTCAATCACAAAATGTATTATTAAGCATTGTATTTTTGTTCATGCTTGATGATAATAATAATTGTATGGACAAATAGATAGAATGGGTGGTGAGGTTTGTCACGATACGGTATCTTCTACACGTACCTGCGATTTAAATATATTATAATTTAAACACATTTTATTATGTTATTTAATATAATTTTTATTTATAAATTACAGAAATTATTTATGTTTAATTGTAGTAAAAAGTAAATGCTTGAAAGTTGGTTTACTTTATGTATATATATATCATAATGAATTTGCCACATTGGCACACACACACGTCTTAGCCCGAATAGAAAGTTAACAACTCTGTCTAGTGAAAGAAAAAAAAAACACTAATTATCAGACTTCAAACTCAGATTGTGCCCGGGAGCTGCTGAGCTCTTACGGATACAAGTAAAACTTCTAGAAAAAGAACATAAAAACAATATAATTTACACATGAAGATATTGCTCTCTTTCTCGCACCTACAGTGCGAGGTTTTTTACTTTAATTATTTCGAGGGCTGTAAACAAGCAAACTGAATGTTATTCACCGTAGCCTACTTGCACGTATACGGAAATAAAACAGCAACGGTACAGTCAGACTAAATAAAATTGACACAACCTACATTTAAATGCACAATAAATTAATTCAATAAAACGGGATCATTACAGGTTCAGTAAAGAATAAAATAAAAAATAAAAAATGTCATGTTATCTAGAACCGTCAGACCAACTATTTTAACGATATTAAAACTACATAAAATGTGAACATTTAAATTGATTGTGTTCTCACACAAATGTTATAAAACATACATTCATATTGCTTCGTCATGATTATTTTCAAACAGTATAATTGTTCCAAATTTAGCCATTTAACGATAATATATGACTGGAAAATCGATCCTTACTAAATTAATGGTGGTCCCTCCCTACCCTTTTCATCTTGTGGAGTGAACTTTACAAACACATTAATCAACCCGAAAGAGAGATAGAAAAAATGCTATTCAAATCAATAATCAAGATTAAATAGTAGCGGGCCATTTTAATAACAATTATAATTAAATTAATAAGCTTACTCATATATTGAAAAGCACAAAACAATTTTAATTTATTTATTTTACCGGTAAAGTAGGTTCAATTATTTAGTTACTTTTTAAGCGTATATAAATACTATAATTAATTTTTATATTACATTGTTTTTGCCTTACCCTATGCCTTATTTGGAACCTTACAAGAAAAATTAATTCAAATCTTAAATTGGTTGAATGATGAAATATACACGTTATTTATAAATATTAAACGTAATGACTTCTTTTCAGAGATTTCAGTCTAAAATAAATTTTATCATAGATGTTTATACTAATTAAATCTGTAATATGTTTGGGAAATTTGGATTAATTACGGGACAAGTTAGTTTAGTTAAATCTTTGATTTATGACTCATAAATTTGTGGGGTTTTAATTTCCATTTATTTGGTTCGTAAACAATGTGAAGAGTTTTGATATTCCATGTTATATTTTCAGTCACTCGATGGAGTCCAATTAATCACTTACATTAGTAATAAAATTATTTGGCGATGTTAAACAAGCAACACTGATTTTTTTTCTAAATTAAAAAAAATTGCATCATAGTGTACTTAGAACTGTTTCTCAAAGACTGAAAATATTTACAGAATATAATATATTATACTCACTTATTTACTCTATGGCATTAGAAACTCGAATGTTCACTACTGCACTTACAAAAGTAGGCCACCTATTCCTATCCAGTCCACCTCATTACACCCTTCTCTTTCAGGTTAATTCTAATGTTATCTCCCATCTACATCCAGGTCTTCCCAATGGTCTCTCCCCATTGGGCTTGCCAGTTAATACTCTGAACTAGGTTCTAGATTCTCCCATTCGCACTGCATGTCCTGCCCACCATAACCTGCGAGACTTGATTAGCCTAACAATGTCTTGTGATGAGTACAAGGTATGCAACTCATCATTATATAACCTCCTTCCTTCCATAGAATTCTCACCCCTCTTTGGACCAAGTATCTTCCCTAAGCACCTAGTTTTCGAACACCCTAAATTTGTTTTACCATGTAAGGTAAACACCACGTTCACACCCATGAAAATCAACCAGTAATATTATTGTTTTGTATATTCTAAATTCAACATTCCTCGAAAGCAGGTGAGATGTTAATAACTTACTGACCTAGTAATAGCACACCTTTCCCTTATTTCCAATCTAATATCTTTTTTGCTAGTTAAAATGTTCCTAAATATTTAAACTCATCAACCCTGTCAAATGATATTGTTTTGATATAAAAAGTAAAATTTTTAGGAAAATACTAAATTAGTCTAACATAACAATTTAAGGTAAGATGGAAATGTAATATAAAACCTCTTAGAACACTTAGGTCTTATATCGGTGACCTGGCGGTCTAGGGGTAAGGTGTCAGACTTCTGTGCTGGCGGCCGGGGTTAAATCCTCGGTCCCGGCACAGATTTATCTGATTACCAAACCCTTCCTTCACCTCTGACAAGACATCTTGTGAATGTGGGGAATGCCAGGCCTCCACCGTGGTTCGGATTCCACGTTAAACTGTAGGTCCTCTATTTCATCTCACAATCACCCTACCATTACACATTAGCGTAAGTGCGTATAACCCGAACGGGTAGTAAGACGCGATGCTAATAATAATAATAATAACTTAGGTCTTATAAAGAAATCCAGAACAGAAATATTACCAATAGTGTTATCTTAACATCTTTAAAATGTGACGGCAGTGACCTTACCTTTATGGTTCCAAAAAAAGACCCAGAGTCAAAAACCAACTTTTCTATGATGGAGGATGAAATAAATGATTTTGTTTTTACATTTTACGATACATATTGCACCTATTCCAAATTATGAGCTAACATTACAAATATTTCTTGATGCCTTTTAAATCTAATACCATTTGATTGAAGTAATTGCTATTACGAGATTATTTGTATTTACCTCTCTATTTAGAATAATTTACCAATGATCTCGACTCCTATTGGTTTCATTATTTATATATTAAAAAAATCATAACCAATAATAAAGGAACAGTTTGAAAGAGTCATGCACAAAATGTAACCTCTGTAATTGTAATTAATTAAGGCATAGAAGTTCAAAATTTTAAAATGTATTTACAAAAATAATTTCTTAAAAAATTCAGTCTTTATGAAAAGATTCTAGATATTTTCCTTTTTTAAAATATATATTTTTATCGCCTTACAATTTTCGCTGACACCAATAAAAGTGTATGTATCTTGAGAACCCATCTAAATGGCACTATATCAGTATGAAAGGAAACTTTTTTTTAAAAAGAACGAAGCATATTATCAAATTTTTAAAGAAAAAAACTCCGCATCTGTTGAAAGGGAGAACGTCTTGACGAGGGAGGCGTCGTCAGTCACGTGTCCGGAAAATGAAGACACCGTAATCGTGCGTCGCTGGCAACTTCGAAGAGGGACTCGACGGTGAAGAGTTTGACGTCTACGGCCCTTTTTACCCCTTTAGTCCCATCAAGGCGTGCGACTCACTTAGCATGTTTGCTAACGACCGAGAGCCCTTCCTCTCTCATCTGACGATGGAAATGTGCTCAGAGTAGAGTGGGCGTGAGGAGTGAAATGTCTCTAGAAACGTCAGCTTTGCAGGAAAGTCACTTCTAAACGAAAATATCTTGAATATATCACTTGTGGTGTCTATAAATAAGGCACTCTTTGTGCATATTTTAAACCTTCTACCCACTTTTCCCTAGGAACTTAATAACCTTTTAGATAGTTGGAGTGGGGAGTGTGTCAGTTCTGGCTGCATTTTATGATTTATCTAAAATAAGAAAGAAAAAAAAAGTATTTATAGTTTGCCATTTAAGAGTGACGTTCTTATTTATAGCTCTCATCTAGTCTATATCCGGCCTCGTGGTGTAGTGGTCAGTGCACCTGACTACAAGTCTAGGGGTCCCGGGTTTAATTTGGTAAATTAGGCTTAAATTAGAATTAAGTTAGGTTAAGACTCACCCTGGCTCCACAACTCCATAATAACCATCATCATATCATCTCATCGCGGGTATGACATGTGGAAAACCTCCTATGGTGTACCCTGGACAACGTTCTGTGTCAACAGCGTGGCTAATAGTCTACACATAAGGCGACCTAACCTGGAGGTCAAAATCCCTCCCAGTCATGTGTGCTATAAGATAAAAAAAATATTATTAAAAAATCTAGTCTATGCTTACCAATTGTCAACACTTATGTTGATATGTTTTTATCGTTAGTAAACTAATGGAATTATCAGAATCTTTTACTAAAAAATCTTAATTAATGACCTATCTCATGATTTTCATTGATATATACAAACCAATTTAAAATAGTTTGTAGCTAAGCCTCAATGAATATGTTAAGGTTATTGATAGAAAATTAAAACATATTTTAAAACTATGTTTTTATAGTTCAGACAGCACTGATTTTTTCAATTAAAATTAATATTTTTAATTAATGATTTAAAAATGAATGAAAATTAAAAAAACCCATTTAGAACAAACAATTTCCATCCTGTGTATCACAAGTTCAATACAATTATTATTTTCCTATTATAAATGTAGGAACGTTATAGATAAATAACCATAGCGAAGAGCATATAATAATATATAATAAGTTGAGCTTTTAATCAAATATCTTGTGTGCTACCACAATATTAAATAATAATATAACTATTTTGATTTAATTTTGGAGGGAAAATACGAGGGTAGTGTTCATACGTTAGTATCTGTAAAAATAAAAGTTTGGAAACCCACCATGAGAAACCCAAAATACTCGTATGTTCAGTCGTTTGTAATCTCTCGGCTCACAGTCAAGCACATTATCTGTGCGTACAACCACCGCCAGTGTCAGTTGAAATTCATTACGAAATTTAATGAAATGAAATTAACACTGCGCGAGAGCCCAACCTTCATACAAACTTTGTGAACGATTATATCTTTATCATTGTTCTACGAAATATATATCGCACGTAATGAAAATTAAACTTTCCGAATACGGCGTACCATTTCTTCGTATCCTTCTCCCCGTCCCTCTCTACATATTATTTTCACCTCCGTATCTCTTTTCTTAATTAGTGTAAAGAGAATTAAATTATAGATTTTATGCAAATGTGTACATTGTGTGTGTACGGAGAGCTGGCTTGATAGCGTTCAGCCTAGCATGCCAACTTAACTTACATAAGTAAACGTTGCTTGTTCGAAAACTAGAGTCAATTTACATGAACATGTTTGGCTACGGCCAGTAAAAAAAACATATCACACGTTGCAGGACATGAGTAGTACAAGTCGAGAAATAAATAGGTTTGTATTGAGTCCTCTAGCACGTAGACCTTCTAGTATAAGAGTCCAAGATTCGACCTACATTAGAGCCAGAAAATGTATCACTTAAAAACGAGGTATGTTATCTTTCACCGAGTAGATGATTGATGGAATATTATTTGTTTGTTGTGTTTTTTTATACACTTAAGTTAGGATAGCCCAATGACGGTCATCACATTTAAACCAAAGCCCTGGGTAGGTCTTACCATCTCTGGTTAAAACTAAAACAAACTTTCCCCATCAGGCAATAAATCGCCAATGTTTACTTGATTTTGACAAATAACTTATATAGAGATGGTAGAGCTTGCTTGCTTTTAATCTTATTAGCAAAATACAATTAAAAATGTTAATAAATCAATTTGGTTTAAAAAAGGGTTTCATTGTATTAATATTCTTCCCTTACCTCAGCATAAGTGAGATGATTTCACTAGCTGATATAGCTGTGAAGTTAATCTAGCTATCATAGAGGAAGGAGATGAAGGCTTCTTAGTTATACTACCATCAGATGAGACGTAATAGTGGAATATACTAAAATACATAATATACCATCAATATATTACATTTTCAGACATTAGTGTAGGTGCTTATCATAATGTGTGATCTCAAAGATTAAGTTAGTATGTAGGTCATGGGCTGTGTTAATAAAATTGCACATCCTTAAACTCAAAATAAATAAGATATTATATTCCCTCCTTTAAAAAATAAAACCAGGCCATTTGATCAAATGTTGGACTTAGACCATTTTTACCCTGTGTTTGTAGTACCTACCTATATCCGCGTGGTCCATCATCCACGTGCGAGTTTAGGTCAATAATTGTACAGAAGGAGTTAACTTCAGTTGAAGAATGGACGTTATGAATTATTACTCTTACTGGCGTCAGGATTCCTTGTTTGATTTGTGATGGGTACACCAGTCACTCGCTATTTGTCCGTATTATTTAGAGACGACATTGAGGGAGGGAGTGGGTCGTCAGAAAGAACATGGGAGAGTCATGGTATGGATAACTTCTTTCAATACGGATGTTTTCCTCAAAATAATACGTACCCGCTTTTAAATATTACTTACTATTTAAAGAGTTTCCACTATTTTATTATGTCCTGTATTCTTTTCAGAAAGAATTTCCCATTTTTCTAGACGATATGGAGAGTAATATATTTTAATCATAAAAATGACTAGTGTGAAGTCATGCCATTAAAGCTTACAGCATGACAAGTCGGCCTTAATGGGGAAAACTATGCATATGGCACACAACCAAATGTTTCAGAGAGAAAATAAAGTGATAGTTGAAGAGGCTAGGAAATGTTTTCGAATCAGTACAATTAGTTTTTCAGTTCTCTTTTAATTCTACACAAAAGTTTTCTTTTAAAACTTAAGATAATGCCACAATTTCCCATTCATAACATTTTTTTTAGGTTTTTTGTGGAGTCCCCTGCGTTCTCCCAATTTTTTCTGGACGTAAAAAAAACATTTCCTATATTTTAACATTTTTCCAGAATGTACAGCATTTAAACTCAATTAATTAGAATGGTAGCAATGATTAGGGTAGCTTAGAGGGAATGCACTTTCATTAGCGTAGAAAAGAACTGGAGGAAAACAGCAAATACAAACACATTTGGAACACCTTTTTCTCTACCTGCACCCTGCCAAAATTTGAACCCCGATTTCCACATCAACGGTGATCGTGTACAGACGATACTTCTGATACATTCAAGTTTTTGATCATTCTAGCAGTTATTCCACTCCTGTGCCGAAGTCAAAGAATTATAAAAGGAATGAACCAATCATTGCAATGATCGGTAGCCAAGCTAGAGAACAAATAAACACCCTAACCTCGTGAATCACCGTGAAAATATTCTCAAGGATGGATGACCCTAGACCAGGGCTATTCAACTGTCGGCCCACGGGCCACATCCAGCCCACCGAGTTTCACAGATTGGTCCGTGGGTTGAAAATCCAACTACAGTAGCCCCATGGCTTCTTTGGTGCTGACTGACAGCTCACAGCTCACAGCTGACAGCTTTAAAAAGTTACCAGACCAAATTATGTATCTCTATTCTGAACCAGATGATCTGCAAAAACATGTGTTTAGCAGCTGTCACTTTTGACAGTTAAAATTTAGGTATATACCTAAATGTTGACTGTCAGAAGTCAGCTGTGAGCTCACAGTCAGCACCAAAGAAGCCATGGGGCTACTGTACTGTATCACTGGAGATGCGTCGTATAGCTCAGACGGGCGCCTGACCTTGAACGGACAGAGGCATATTCCGTCTCTTATCAGTGGCGGGGGAAGTTGCAAGCCCAGAGTTATTCGGTTATGATTTTTGGAGTGGCCCACTTGGATAACTAATTGAATAGCCCTGCCTAGACTTTTTGACACACATTTGACTATACCTTCACTGATTATCAAAGAGAACACTTCTCCCCACCCCCATAGTGACTTCAGAGATGAGAGGGGTTAAATTAACCCCTCTTGAATGCAGCAGCCAGCCTCACAGGGGAAGTACAGACACACAGGGATTGTCGGTAACTAAGTAGCGGGTGATGCCCTAAGTTTCCCGGTGTAACTCCAAGGAGCTGTCCTGACCAGATGTCCCTGGTGTAAGCAAGATACGCAGTACAGAGAGAAATTACTGTGTCGCAGGCGGGGAACCACTCATTATCCTCCGTCCCGACATGGTTGACTGCGCCGGGATTTAGACGTGCGCAAGGGTCGTTAACTCCCACGTCCATCAGCCGAGGTCTGTGAACGTTGAGGAAACCTGTGCGGGGTTGATTGTCTTACTTAGTTCATATGAGTGAACGAACACATGCTCGTCCAGCCTGAGTGCTGTGAGGAGTGTCACGGGTAAAGGTACGCTGTAGTCAAATAACCGCGCCAGCAATGATACTGCGTTCACCCCTAGCTATAAGGTAACGCATATATATATTATTAGCACCACATATTACTACCCATTCAGGTTATACGCCTATGCACCAATCACGCTAATGTGTTAGGGATAAGGGAGGTTTAATTTGGAGGAGATTTACCCACATTTTCGTGGATGGAAAATGGAAAACAGTTTAAGGGAAAAACACCCTTACTAAACCCGACCGGTGCTCGAACCCCAATCTCCTAGTCAGTGGCAGTCTAGTCTATTGCGAGAGTAAGTGATTAGACTGCTTGACCACCGACGTAGGTCTCATGTGATATTAGAGTCTAACTACCATAGGCCAGTATTTCGTATCCAAATGTCCTCGAACCATCATTTCTTATCTATACCAATTTTGTTTCTAAGCACTTAACGTTAAAATTCATTCGTGGGTCAAACCATTATATATTTGTCTGAGTGTTACACCAACTATATACATTTGGAATGTTAATTGTTTGAGAAATAAAGTCTAGTATCTAGATTTGCCCCAAATTAGGCCTACGTTGGAGAAAGTCGGGCATTTCTCCCAATCTTTCTACCTTGATGGGCTATTATGCGGCCCAAATAATTTTGCGGGTAGGTTTTCCCAAAACTTAAAGTATCTATCTCACATTTCACACTTTGAACTAAATTAGCCATTTTACACTCCCTTTTGGCAAAAGAATCAAAAACGCACGTAGCAGATTAAACAAATACTAGTATTCCCCTTCAAATGTTAAAAAAAAAAACTATCTCTCAGCAACAATACGCCAGTACGAATACAATTTCTGAATAGAGTTGAAATAACAAGAGTCATTTGTAAGTGTCAGGCTACCATTTCATAAAATTTGATCATCGTCTTTTTTAGAGCTTTACAAGTGTATGTGATGTCCAACCTGTTTTGTACAAGTTTGGTTACATCATCCCCAGTAAAATAACTATAGGAAACAAAAACTCATACATAGCTCCAAATTTGCATTTGTGAGCGTGCACAGGAAAAAGGACCTTATCTCCCAGGGAAGTTTCAAGATAAAGCGAACAATAGCTTATCAGGTGTAATATTTACATTTTTGTTTTTAGGTTAAAAACATTATCTTTATTATTTATCTTCAACTACAATTTTTTATTATTAAAAAAATCCACGAATAAATGGTAGTAAGTCATTTTTATAAATTCTTATCATGTTTAGGAAATGGGATCTAATCTTCCAGCACCTTCAACCATAATTCTGATAGTAAACGATTTCTGTAGTATTTATAATCAACTTCAATTATTTACTTTTCAAAAATACACCATTATATGGTAGTAAATGCATTAAAATAATGTATTTTTAATAAACCTTCGGCAAGGCTAGGAAATTTGACCTTATCTTCCAGATATCCAAATAACAAACATTAATTTTGGGGTGATGTTCTTTTGTTGTGACTTTAACATCTAATAACGACACGTGGAATACAATGGGCCTACTACTCACAATACAATAATTCCTTATAAGTCAAATTTATAAGATTTCCCTGAATAAATAACACCAGATGGTTTGTCGTATGAGCGGAAGAAATATTTGTTCGCAAAGATACGACCACACGGCTCAGACAAGTCAAAATATCTTTTATGGCCTAAACCCACAGAAGCTAATCTGGTTATAGAATTAGAAGCTACAGAAGGTGACAATGAGGACATAGATGCACCAGGGCCACTTAGGAAAATGAGTAAAAAGGTTGCCCAAACACTACTACCAACTACCATTAGGGGCAGTGGAAAACCTAAGGGGAGGAGTAAAAACTCATCCATCACCTACTGCAGAATAATAATAAGAATAATAATAAGAATGTTTATAATAAGTATGTAGTGGTGTACAATATGGCTAAAATTTAAAAATAAATAAAGTTATGGTATTAGTAAAGACACACACACACACAAACATGTAACATGAAATTATCAATTCATTTTTTTTATGATCATTTTTCCTGGTAAAACCATGCTCACTTGTAATTAACCCGCTTTAAAATTCCCTTAATACTTCCCCAATTTTCATCCTGCAACTATTTCAGGGTGACCTGGCGGTCTAGGGGTAAGGTATCAGACTTCTATGCTGGCGACCGGGGTTCAATCCTCGGTCCCGGCAAAGATTTATCTGATTACCAAACCCTTCCTTCACCTCTGACAAGACATCTTGTGAATGCGAGGAATGCCAGGCCTCCACCATGGTTCGGATTCCACGTTAAACTGTAGGTCCTTCATTTCATCTCACAATCACCCTACCATTACACATTAGTGTAAGTGCGTATAACCCGAACGGGTAGTAAGACGCGGTGCTAATAATAATAATAATAACTATTTCAGATACATAATGGAAACCAGCATGAAAAATTAGACTAGGTGAGTGCAATTTCAATCAAAATAATGACACCATATCAACTGTACTGTGATTTAAATATTAGTAAACTTTAATTTTCGTTTTCTCAAAACTACTGTTTCTTAAATTTCAAATTTAAATATTAATATCTTTATAACAGTTGAAGAGTGAAAAATAAATAAAAAACACCATTTTACTCAGAGGGAAACTCTGTATAAAAAATGTTTATAACTCATTTTCAGTCTGGGGAAGATAAGGGTGTATCATCATTCATCACATATGTTCTATAGGACCGGACAACCCAAACCGCAACCGTTCAGTATGTATCTCACAGAAGAACATATTATCGCATCCACACACACTTGCACAAAATATAATTTATATTTTAACTGATATTTGTATCTGGACTGTTTTAAAGGCAGTGCGCTAGGTAAAGATAATTAATAGGGGGGAAACGTTCATATTTCCTACATAAATAATTTAAATATTACGTTAGTTTAAATGAATACCCATTTCGGTGATAGAATGGTCTAAGGCGTCACTCTAGCAATGGACTAGAATGCCGATGACGGTGAGGTCAGTGTTCGAATCCCACTTTGGTGTACTGAGTGTGGTTTTTACTAAATTGTTTTCTACGCTTCTGCTACGCATATGTAGATACACTTCCTCTAAATCAAACCTTCTTAATCCCTGACACACCAGAGTAATTAGTTCATACACGTATAATTCAAACGAGTAGTAAGACGTGGTATAAAAAAAAGACACAGAAAATAAATAACTAATTTTTACCCACCTTGATGGCCGCATGATCTAAGGCGTCACTCTGAAAATAGACTATACTAGTGATGACAGGGAGATCGGGGTTCAATCCTGGTTGGGTGAACTGAGGGTGGTTTTTCCTAAATAGTTTTCTACTCTACCTCCACGCGAATTCAGGTACACTTTCTCTTAATTTATTCTTTTTAATCCCTAACACATTAGAGTATATAGTATACAGGAGTGTAACCCGAACGGGTAGTAAGATGCGTTGCTAAAAAACCCACTAATGATTGTAAAAAAAAAGCCCCAGATATCAAATTGCCCTAGGAATTCTAAATCTTCTGGGCGGCCATGGCGTTAACCTACCAATCGTCGAGAGTAATTTGGAATGTTATCTTTGTTTGAATCACGCTTTGGGAATTCACGTGTAACTTAATAAGCAGGATATGATTGGTTCAAAACTAAATAAGCAGTGTACGAATCTAACTATAAACGGAATATCACACGAGAACAGAATCTGTGCAAGATACAGATTGCGAGAGGAGGAAATAATGATAATCGAGATGCAGAAAGATCACAATTACTTGGAACATGCATGGTTTTATCCAAGTGGTTAGCGAGTCTGATGTTGCTCGCACGAATATTGTGACTGACTTTGGCCCGATAGGTGAAAGTTCAACCTCACTCGGTTGTAATGAGATTTTTTTTTTGAACAGAAAATATGTTTCCACCATATTTCAAGGCGATTACCGGGGTATTACCATTTAGATAACCACTTTATCCCTTTTCGCTCAGTTCAAGTGTAGTGCAATTTTAATAGGAATAATACTACCTGAAAATTAGAAAAGTTATCAGATCTACTTACAAATCTTCATAGTTGAAGTCATGTTATCTTAATATGTCACTTTTGATAGATATTATCAATACCTATAAAATAATAATAATAATAATGAGTAAAATATTATTTCTGACTGCAAGAATAATATGTTTGTATTTTGTAGAAGTTTTTCTTACCTCAACCCTATATGTGTCAACACAGTTCAATATCCGTTAGGACCATACGCTCAAGAAATAATTACACTATTGTGTTAAGGATGAAGAAGGATGCATTTAGATTAATTGTACCCGTATTTACGAGGACGGTGAGTGGAACACCATTTGGGAAGAAAACACCCTATATACACCCAAGTGGGATTAAAACCCCAATATTCCCACAGTGGAAAGTCCAATTTATTGTAAGATACCTCAGACCATGAATAACACATATTTTTTAGACCAATGGAATACTTTAGCCAGAAAAAACACATGCTTGAGCCCCCTCATAGAAATATTTATAGTAATATTATGAACATTCAACGACAGCAAAATTTTACAAATATAAAAGTATAAAATAAACGGACAGCATCACATGTTTTGGGTTCACCTTTGGCAAATGTCCTTTATTCATATTTGAAAAAAATTGGCAACCTTAATTACTGATGCTTTTTTTATATTGTGAAATATAAATAAATAATATTCTAAAATTGCCTCATAGAAACTGAGACAACTATGACGGAGTCCAAGAGCTTCACGGATCACAGTTTGAAAAACGTTGTCTTAGACCATTATTCCACCACAGTGGGTAGTCCTATAGTTTCTAACCTTCTGTTTAACATATAAATAAGCGAGAGAGAGAGAGAAAGAGCCTGATGGTTCAATAAGGCGGATCACAATTCCAATAGACTTAACTGATATTGAGTTTTCAATATTTTCTTTAGCATACTTTTTAAAGATAAATAATTTGTTAATTTCTGTTTAAAAAAATTAACTCTTATACTGTGCCATTTAGGCTAGTTATTTTAAATGCCTGGCATCAGCGTTTGTAATTATAAAATAATAGGGGCTACACAGTAAAGAAAATTAAAAAAAAACATGGTTAGGAATCAAACAAATTACACTATCAGAATAGAAATTACCAGATCCTGGCAAACAATACGATTTCAATATCGTGAATGACTTTTTATTTTTTTCGTTGATCGAGTTAACCCGGGCAGCAAATTACCATACCGCCAGCAGCTAACGAAATGCCTCCTAGTCGTATATTTTCACTACAGAGACTTCCTTCTCGATGCGTTTCATTCTCCAGATCGTGAAGGACTTATTGATCAGGGATTGGTCGCGCTTTCAAACTTTAATTCTCACAGTTGGGAGGGTTTTAAAGGGTTAAGCGTAGTAAGGGGAGGGAGGACATCTCTTCACGAGACAGAACATTGGAAAACTAACGAGCGCGAATTTACGTCGAATAAATTCCTTCTTCTTAGAATTAAGAAAAAAAAAAACAATGGGAAGGTTTGTGTTGCCTTGGTAACCCATAGAGTTGTTTCTTTCAGTCTTTCTTTCTTTCTTTCTTTTACACCCTCTTCTTTCCGAGACAGACTTAGATTAAGAAGGGAGATATCCTAGAAAAGCGATCAAAGATCTGTTACATTTCATTTTCCATAAGAAGGACCTTATCTGATAGTTAGAATAGCTACTAGATCTACCTTCACGTATTCATACGTCAAATCATGATTGATTTTATCACTACCAATAAAAAACTATTAAGGTAGAAATATTTTATCAATTTTATCTGCAAAATGTTATGTGTTTATTTCCTTAAAGACCCTTTATTTGACAATATTGGACGGTATCACATAATTTAAAACGTGAACTGTTTTGTTTACAACGTAGATAAAATAAAAGTGGTGATGTTTCATTAATGTAGCCTCGGTGTTAACGTACTGTCTTTTTTTTACTTTTTCTTTTTAGTACCGCATCTAGAGTTGTACACTTATGTACTAATGACGCTAATGGTTTTAGGGATAAGGAAGGTTATGTTTATAGGAAGTGCACCCACATTTGCGTGGAGGGAGAGTGGAAAACCATGTTGTAAAAATAAACTACAGTACACCAGGCCGAGATTTGAGCCTCGATCTACCCGTCATCGGCAGTCTAGTCTGATAAGAAAGTAGCGCGATAGACTATTCAGCCACCGAACTGGGTTTAACGTACTCCTCCTCCTACTACTACTACTACTACTACTAAAATATAACTAAAATGTATATTATCAATGACATGGTTAGGTTGTATATTACAGATCTTGACATTATATCTATTTATTCTTAAATTAAGTTCCAGAAGCTCTCGTTGGTTTTTAATTAATCCCACTCCTTTAAAATAGGAGAATCCCTACTTTGCATGTTTTTGTATTATTTTGTTTGTTATTAAATTTTCTTTCTCTACCGCTATGTTCAGTGAACTCAAAATTGGACATAAGATGGAGGTTTATGCGAGGTGAAACGGTATTTTTTTTTTTACGGGACTCCTGAGTTGTAGCGAGTACTTGACGTTTATATTTATTTAAATGTAACTTTATAGGGCCACTCACGTTCTCTTTTTCTTTTGTCGTTTCTTATTGCACCGAAATCGTTTTTCAGGACATAAATTACGATACTTAAAACGAGAATTGCTACAATTTCACTAAACTTTTAGTATGACGGAATGTCCTAGACCCAAATTGGTAGGATGGTTAATGGTAGGTTTCTGACCTTTACATATTCTCTACCAAGATACTTGTAGATAAGTCTCAAATTTAGAGTTTATTTATTAATGTTTACATTTGTATATTGGTAAGTTTATTTTTAATTTAAAAACATATTAACAATAGTGGTTGATTTTATCTATTTGGTACCCGCTTCAATGGATGGCGTCACTCTCTTAATAAACTGGCTTGCTGAGGACGGGGAGAACTGAGGGTGGTTTTTCCTAAATGGTTTCCCACGCCACTTCCACGCAAATGGGAGTTCATTACCTCTAAAATGCTTTCTTCCTCATCCTTAACATTTAACCTGAACAGTTAGTAAGGCACAATAATAAAAAAATATACAAAAAAACTTCGGTATCTATATTTGCTAAGGGGACTGAAGTTTTATACTTAAATTTCACTTGGTTTTCGTAGAAGGGGAGTCCGGGTTTGAATCCTGGCCTGCTTACTAGGAATAGCTTTCCTCCTGAGATATTCACACTGTGATTTTCCCATTATTTATCAACGTCTGTGCGGGTGCATTTCCTTAAAGTAGGCTAAATCATCTCATTTCAACCCCAAAATTCAAGTTTTTTTTTACTTCAACCAACTATTACTACCCGTCTTGGATATCTGACTATTGGAGATAGGTAGTAACCTCATTTGCGTGGAGAGTGTGTTTGAACCAATTAAATGTAACAAACTTTAGTTATATCTTAATATCACAATACTCTACGAGTATTTCTACAATGTAGTTTTTTTCTCAATGGTGAAGTTATGAGCCTACAATGGACTTCCTGTGCCCCTTTGAAAGAAATTATTCCCAAGAACCACTATTTGTCGCATCTATGCATTAATTGCAGCAAAGGGTTTTAGCTATTAACCTTTATGTCAAACAAATAACAAAGAAACAATATGGACATTATTATGTTTATTGTTAGTACTGATGCTGAAAATGGAACACATTATAAAGACGAGACATTCAAGAAATTCCAACAGTATTCCCGAGAACGGGAAACCACATAATGGATAGTCCATGGATGGAATCGAACTCAATCACTCAACCCTACAGGACCAGAGTCATAAATTCGAGGCTAGGAAATGATATTCACAATAAAGTTATATTGACACATGTGTTTTGGAAACTGTAACTGAAGTGTTTGTCATTCATCGCTTCAGTAATCACCAGATCGTAAATTTGGGAGGTGATTAAAACATTCTAAGAATGTATTGTGGTCTTCTACGATACATGTTTTGTAGTCTGAAGCAGGACTCCTAAGTTTGAAGAATGTTTTACTATTTAATACAGAACATATATAACATGGTGGTATGTTTAAATTTCAGGAAATTAAGTACAAGAATGCGAAGAATGTTGAGTTATCTCCCGGGACCCTTACTGCTCTTAAGAACATATTTCCTTCTTTTAGAAATGTTGAAGTTTCTCCACTACGTAATATATTATCATGTCCAATATATCAACCTCATAACTCAAACTATCTCATACTTTTCTAAAATTGAAGTTGAGCTACTCAAAAAGGAGCATACACTTCGCGGAAGAATTGAATCCATAAAACATGTTTGGGCGTATGGAAAAACAAAATTAAAACTTAAGAATATTTAAGAAAAAAATAATAAGTAGATTCTTAGTTTGTAAAAATTTGTTTATTTAAAATACTAAATTATTTTATACTCGTCATCGTACCCCACCAAAAAAACACCTAACTCAATTTAATTTTTGTCCAAATCACAGTGTTTGTAGTAATTATCATGGCTAATTCAGACGTTTTGGAATTTTTGTGCAAACTTAAGGCATAAGATCATAATTTATAGTCCTAAATCTTAGCTAAGTCGGTAGCGTGTCTGTATTCTCAGCTAAGGGTCTTGTGTTCAAATCCCGGCATGCCCGAAATATTTATCATTAGTGAAATCTAGGTTTACACATTCACAGCGATAAATTAACGGCCGGGTACGGGAAGCTGTGCTTGTCCTAATCTTAAATTTGATTGTAAGGCTTATGAATCTTTGACAGGCCTAGCAAGACGATAGATAGTGGAAAATATATGGCTTGAATAAAAAACTGACTCAGACCATGGGCTGGAAACAGCAATAGATGTAAAAAAAAAAGCTTATTTATAGACCCAAACCCCTTTTTAATGACATCAGAGGCCCTATAATATTAATCACCGATTAACATAAATTATATATAAATATTCTAACGAAAATTTAAACTATTCAGAATTAAATAAAACTGACGATGGGGTCTAATTGTTTGGTCAAGTTTTCAAAACTCATAGTCTTAAAAAAATGTACGATGATATTTAGTCCAGTCAGACCTCAAAGAAAAGGATGTTAATTGGGTGTTTATTTGGAAAATGCAGTCGATTAGGTTAGAAACCCACTACTTTTGGGTAGTCAGTGTAAATAATACTATCTATGTATCCATTCCTGTTTTAGAATAATTGGATAGTTTATTTTACACAAAAAACCTCCACTTAACTTAATTTTTCTTTTGAAATTACGAAAAATCACAAATAGAAATAATTCATCCTCTTGTACACAAGTCATTGTAATAGAGAGGCGGAGATTAGATAGAGCTAGAGTGTGGGATTCAATTCATGGAGGAGCGGGATTAAGAAAACATAACAAATAATAAATTCAATATTTATAAAACAACATTCTTGTTATGATTAACGGCTCCATCTTGTTCATTCATACGTTCAACCCTATGGTTGTTAACGAATTAAACTAAGAGGTAGTGGCGAGAAGGAGGGGAGATTGTAAACCCCTTCCATTCACACTACTAATCCTGTTATATTAATTTAAATAGAACCAAATACTGACCAAGTAAGGATTGGGCACGAGCTGAGCCAACTCGGTCGGTTATTACGGTAGTGTGAGTAAAATATTCACTAACAATTTATCAGCTATTACTTCTAAGGAAACCACACATCAATAATCGAATAAAATAATAAAAGCAGCACGGACATTAAATTATGTGCGAGTGAGTGAAGCTTCCTCCATCACCAGGATACTTGAGACGATATAAAACCAACTCTGATCCATTTAGGCTCTAATCCCTTCTCAGTTTAAAATGTAGTTTCCCTGTGGTGCTAATTCAGACGAGATAAAAGTGATTCCAGAATTATTGTGAGCATAGTCACAGGTGGGGGTAGTAGCTCAATTATTGTATCGAGCGCTTACAAACCAATAATGAAAAAAAATTATGAAAAAAACCGCCGAACAAAACTTTTTGTTGTTATTTTTAATGGATTCTATCCTGACGCGACGTTGCGATTGTGTAGTTACAGTTGTTAAATTACAAGTTCTCTGTTGTTTTTTTTTACAAAAAGTTTAAATTGAATTGGAACTCGTTTTGGTGGACGCATGGTCTAAAGCGAAACTCTTACGGTAGACTAGACTACCGATGACGGGGAGATCGATATTCGAATCTTGGTCAGGTGTACCGAGTTTTTTTTTTCCAAAATGGTTTTATACTCTTCTTTTATCCAAATGTAGTTACACTTAGTCTAAAAAAAACCTTTCTAATCCCTAAAACTATTAGAGTAATTATTACTTAACCATATAACCTCAACGGGTAGCAAGGTGTGCTGCAAAAATAAAAAATATATATACATACAAATTGGAGTACGTATGGCGGATGAAATTGCTCATAAAACCCTCATTTTGAATATCTTGCTTACCCAGAAGGTTACACACATTATTTTGAAAAGTTTGTCATACGAGCTACCGAGGTAGTATTGAATATATAGCAGCGTTTACATTTGTTAGATGGCCAAATAAAATGACCAGTCATGGGGTCAAGTTGGTATATTTAATTCAATATAAATTTAAATAAACAGATTCTTTGTTTACCTAATGAATAAAATTGTTTTTTATCAATGGTTTGTATTCCTCTCATGTTTAAATAAGCATGTTATGTTTTAGTCATGATAGTTTGTGGTTCGCTAAGCTTTGATGGTAATTTACTGTACGTTAAAACGCAAAGCTCCATGGAACATTATTTAAAAACATTATTTGTATAAATATAATGTTGATGGTGCGAAATATGACACATAATTGCTCTGTAATTAACAAAACCAACGTAGTGCGTATGTATTTACGGTTTGACAAATAACGAAATTTGACTCTGCAATTACCAAAACTGATAAAGTGTGGATTGAATATAAATATAAAATACGCAATTTTACATAATTCACCTACACTGATAAACTATTTATCTCATAGTCTCTAACTCTAAGGACACCATTCCCCTTTAAAAATGTATTTAATTATATGAAATTATTTTAAAAAATGTTTGGCAAAATAAATAAATAAATAGAGCATAGCCAGAGGCAAAGATGAATGATAGAACTTTTCAATGGTGAAACGTGGAAAATATAGGCGTATGTAATGAACAGGGCCCAGCTAATGGTCTAGAAGTAATCAGTATATTATTAGTCCCCAGTCAAGAACAGAATGTTTCGAGGAAATCTTCCAACGTTTCACTCAGCGATCAATAAAGTATCTTTGTACTAAACCCAAAGCTGACTTCACTTTCCTTCCCGGAAATTGTATGTTTACATTCCATGAACTGAGCAAATGAGAGAGTTCTTTTGTTTCAAATGTTGGTGGTATAGGTTTTTTTTCAGCAACGCGTCTTACTACCTGTTCAGGTTATAATGATATGTACTAATTACACTAATGAGCTAGGGGTGAGGAAGGTTAAATTTAAAGGAAGTGTCTCGACACTTACGTGGAAAACAATTTTTAAAAAATCAGTGCACCTGACCGGGATTCAAAACCCAATATACCTGTAATAAGACGTCTAATCCAGCACTAGAGTGACACCTTAGACCATATTGCCACCAAAGCAGGTAAGTTGCTGTAATTACCACTTATTTGATCTAGTGGTCAAAGTTACCGGCCATAAAGGTCTCGGATTTGATCCCCGACGCTTCCAGATATATCTGTAAAGAAGTAGGTTTGTAACCGGGTCAACACAGCCTCGTGAGAACAAATGAGGAGCTACTTGAATAAAGAAGTAGCAGGTCCGGTTTAGAAAACTGAGATTAGCGGCTGGAGGGCTGGTTTTTCTCGCTCTATCAACATAAATTGGTAATCCCTTCGTCAACAGATGGCGGCCGTGTGGTCAGTGGTGCTAGATTGAGAGATGATGTCATGGAGTTTAAAAAACAAACGTGCTGACATACTTACTTAATGAACAGCAAGTTTTTTATTTGTGTGCATTGAATTCCACTAATCATTCAGGCTGTATGTGTATTTAAAATAACAAAGCTTGTATGCGGAATTGTACCCGCATTGGCGTGGATCAAGAGGAGAAAAATATTTAAGAAAAAAACCCACTCATTATACCTGACAAAGATTCGATCCCTGATCTCCCTATTACCTGGAGATGTATCTCTCAATGTTGATTATGAATCTAAAAAGGCCTAGGTTCACTTAATTGATGTGTTTAAAAGAGTCTAGGTTAAATAAAGCCTTCGTGTGGCGTGTTTTAATAGGGTTCTTTTGTATAAATAATACGCGATTAAAAAACCCAAAATAACGAAACTATGTCGATAATTACTAATTAATTGCACTACCGTTTATACTTCTGTATTTTACGACGCAACTTACAGGACTTCATAAGGGAACCAGGAGCAGAGAGTCCCCCTTCTTGTTAATTCATGAAGTAAGAACGCGCGCGAGTGACGCCCGAAACGCGAGGGACGTTAATGAGACATTCCAAACAACGCGCACTAAATGCAGTCCTTTTTTCCCTACGTCAAACGAACATTCCGTGATAGAGATAGGAACGCCGAAAGACGTCTTGGAGAGAAAATAAATAAAGAGGCTCAAAGGATCTTTGTAAATAACGAAAAGAAGAATTTAAATAAGAATGAATTCACGTTTTAAAAGTCTCATCCTCTTTATTTTTCACAATAGTGGTTGGTGATCTTTTGAAAGGATTTGAAGTTCCTTAAAATTTTATTGAATAAAACTAAACTAGTTGAAGACAAAATCGGCCTGTTTTAATTCGTCATTTTAGCGTTAGACTGGATTCCCGGTGTCAAGGAGATAAGGGTTTGAATACCTGTCGGGTATACTGAGGGTGTTACTTTTTTAGAAATGGTTTCCTACTTTCCCTCCACGCAAATGTGGGTGAATTCCCTCCAAAATTCTATCTTTATATTCCTTATTCCAATAGTTTGATGAATGTATGCGTAAAGCCCATAATGGTAGGCGGACACGACGGAAAAATAAAGTTGAAATTTTCTTGATAAAATATCTCTTTAATTATTTAATCTCAGGATGGGTCCTCGAATCTTTAGGATGTTGGAGATTTGGGGATTCGACAAAATTTCGGATCCAAGATTCAAATCCAAAAAACAGGTGTTTTTCTTCTTCAAATTTTTAAGTGATATATCTTAGAGACCTCCTACTGCTTATTGGTGGTTCAGAACGAATATTAATAACTATAGGACGAACTCAACTACCAGGCCTCATACCAGTAATTTAACATTTAAATGAATGCTTGCATGTTACGATGAATATATTGTACGAAATAATGGTAACAGTTACTATTTGCATTCTCTATTATTATATTTAAAAAAAAAATTCTTATGTTCATAATATTTTACAAGATATAGATTCGGATTCGAGATTCGGGATTCGAAAGAAAATTAGCGATTTGGATTCTAGATTAGGATTCGTAAAGTAGTGGAGTTGATCCAAATAACATTCAATCATATATATATATATATATATATATGATTGAATGTTATTTGGATCAACTCCACTACTTTACGAATCCTAATCCTAATATATATATATATACGCTTACTTTCTGCTTTATACTATATATAATATATTAGTAAATATATAATATAGTTATATCTAGTATCTATAATATATATATATCTATATATATATAGATAGTATAAAGCAGAACAGATGTGTGTATATATACATATATATATGATTGAATTTTAGTAGGGTCAAATCCATTATTTTACGAATATTATACATATATTTATATTATTCTTAATATGTTTTATAATATATATGTATATTTATAGTATAAAACAGAATGTAAGTCTGTGTGTCCAGAAAAAGATATGGTGATTCTAAATGAGCTGGAAATATGAAATTTTGGTCAAGAATTAAAGGAATTTTCCCATATAATTAGCAAAAATCTAAAATGAGTAATTTCAAAATGAGGCTTTAAGAAATTAAGGAGCTATAGCAAAAAAAGTCTTGTATGATGTTGAAAATTTAAATTTGTCAGATAGGAAGAGAGACAATTCCAGATAACCAGATAAATATTTAAATATTAAATTTATAAGAGTTAATTGGAGAAAAGTGGGTAGAGGTGTTTCAAATTTCCAAAAGTAATATAACTAACTACTTATCAGTAAGGTAAGCAATTGAAATTTGGCATGCAGCTAAAGAGACCCCACCAAATAATTATAAAAGTATGATCATTTTAAATTTTTATATGGGACCCTGGGAAATAGTGGTGTGGGTCACAAACAGATAAAAATAAATCTTTTGGACGTGGTATATAATTTAAATTTGGCATCAGCTAGAAGAACAACTCGCAATAGCCAAATACAGCGTGACCACTCAAACTCCATCATTAAATTACAACATAATTCCCGGTTCTTATCAAATTATCTAAATTTAAATTCTAAACAATCGATCGAGTATATAAATAATATCTAAACAAATTTGACATATAATGTGAAACTGATACCTTAAACCACGTGGAACATGATTATTGTATAAGAATATTACATAGGCTGTAATGATATTGATTTAGATCACTATAAAATATGTAAAGTCATGGATGAAGGTAATTTTTCTTTAAAGTAACATATGTAAAGTATCCTTTTATGATTCATCCATGAAGAAACACGTGCTTTTAAGAAATAATGTGAAAAGGATTTCACCATTAAACTATATTTTTTATACCAATTTTCCTGTTAAAAGAACAACTCCGCAGTATTTGGCAAAGACGCCAATTCCCTATACCAATAAGAAAGTAGCTTTCACAACACCTGTCACCAGGACTCTTTCTGTTGGTTAGTTTTTACACTGTTGACGAAGGGAACAAGAGGCAAGGGGTATGTCATATATAAGCCGTTTGTGCGTATGATTAAAGGCAGCCACACACTCCGCACACACACAAGTCTCTCTCACACCCACGCTCACACAAGCAACGCAGTCAGGGACTTACAAACACACTAGCACTGGCTCTCGCTGTCTAACACAGTATACAATAATTTAGGTTAATATCACAAGGGTGCATCAATATAAGGAATTTAATTATATTTATAAGTAATTAATAGATGTCATTTAAATAAACCGTGTGTGAATAAAAAGCCATCAATAGTTCTCTTCCTTACATTTATTAATTATACCAATTTAATAAGTGCTCGGCAACGGAGAAATTAACAGCTGGTTAAACGGTATCTATTCCGTACAGTGATGATAGGCGCTCGACCACGGAGTTATAGACAACCTAAATATCCTCACAGCAATATTATATCAAGGAATTGATCCGTAGAGTTTCAAGGCCTACTATTGAATATAGTAATAATAGGTATTCTGTGTAACTTGATCACCAAGCAAAATTATCAGTTTCAAATCCAAGGGGAAATTAGAGGGTTTATTTTAACTTGAAATTCAAAGAGCAAAGTTAAGACTGTAGTAACGATAAGGACAATGAGTGAGTGAGGTCTACCGTGCAATTCCAGCTACTGAAGCGGGAAATAATATTAGGTTATTATAAAACTCTTTACAGTTAAAATGGCCAACGTCATAAATATATATCAACCCTTCCCGATAGACATTGGAGAGCCAATATTCCTTGTAAATAGGCTCCTACTTCACTCGCCATCATTATAATTTTTCAATATGGTATATTTCTATCTCTGATGCGTTTTATTCATCCATACGTTTTATCAACAAAAGCCAATGTGCATAAAACTTGACTCAACATATTTTTCTGACTTAACTAACTCGTCAAGTGGAAAGTGACCTATTGCCTGAAAACTTTGGAATAGCTTGTATAATAAACATGTATATTTTTAATTTTAAGTACTATTATCAGAATTCCCTTACAAAAATATATTTATTTTAAAATTTAACTACGTAATCGTAGCCACGTGACTAGAGAGTCAAACAAAATATATCTGGGGTCTATGGTTTAGTACCATTTAGAGCCTAATTGTAAAAGTATACTATTATTAATATATTTTACCTCACATCTTCTCTAGTTCATAAAACTAGTATTTGGGGCTTTGACATAAAGTGTTATGATTCATAGTGGGATTCTGGTAGAAAAAAAGGTTTGTATCATAAACACATTTTGTTTCATTCAACATTGATAACATTATTTTTAATTATTATTTACGACCTACAAACTAGCTTAACATATGATAATACAGCTATCATCCAGCTTTAACGACATTACCTACTTTGAGATTTTTAAGCTATTTTATGAAGCTGGTTGCATCTTAACTTGAGGCACCTAAGCAGTCTAAGCACTATCCACCTTAGACGCCAATGTACAAAATATAAAAAGAAGGAAGAAAATGAGAAGTTTGCCCTGAGAAAGCTCTTATCTATGTGCTGGTAACCCCTTCCCTCTTCCTTTGACGAGTTTACACAGTCACTTTAATATTTACGCCTTGAAAACATTGACTTGCTTTTTGATTTTACATTTTCCTTGTTCCCTATTCTAGATAGAAATATGCTACCAATTTGTAATCTACATCCTTGCAGGAAGACTTCTACAGGCCATTTTTGTGACTAGGACATACGGCCTAAGTTGTAGAGCATTTATAAAAAAAATACGTTTTAATAAAAACTACTTAAGGATAAAAATAATAATTTTATGACACTTTAGGATTATATTTAGAATTATTTAAGAATTTATGGTATTTTTTTCAACGTTATATCTTTAAAACTCGTTGAGTAAAACGTAAATTCACTAACAGGGGAAATCCTATCTTGACCAGCCGTGACGTCATAGCCAGGCAACGTCCTTAGCATGTAAATATTTACTAGATTGATTGCAGGGTGAGCTCTTATAGAAATAATAAAACCAGAGATCCTTAGACTTGTGGTCGAACACGCTAACCATTCTGCCTCATAGGTAGGTATTTAATGACGTTTGTATAACAACATATTACATATTAAACCGACTGTAGTAATGTTATTATTTTATTGGGAGAGGGGAGTGACGAGGGGTGGTAGTAAGGGTTGTGAGTGGGGCGAGGGAAGATTTTTATGTTCGATGTCTAGTGGTTAAGTCCATTAAAATACAAGTTTTTTAAAATGTTAATCCCTCTTGAAGAAATTCAAAGTTTCTTAAACATAGTAATCGAGTTTGTGGGTGCTAGACATTTTCAAATGGAATATATTATTTAAATTATTTTCAAGTAGTAGTGTGAGGCCCGACACCCTCCAACCACGGTATAGCGACACTAGAACGACGCTGTCAAAACGTTAGTTTTCCTAATACTATTATATATTTCCTCCAATCGCACATCCCAGTCGTAACAACGCCCTCCTCTCAAGCAGTATAAATATCCTCATCCGTGTACCCCCACGATCCGCCCCCAACCCTCCAAACCATCTTCTTCCAGGGACGTGCCGGTGAAACCAGAACGTGTTTTCTCCATCCAGTTCAGGCCAGCGCTAAAACTTTCCTAATTAGGTTGGTACCCTTGACGGCACCGCAGCTATTTGTTATCCTTTCAACTGGTTGGTTGTGTCTGGTCAGAGAAAGATGGCGCGGGGGGGATACGGGGCAAGGCGAGAGAGAACAAGAGGAAGAGTGTGAGATAATTGTTAGATTAAGGCGTAAGATGAAGAGGAAAATAGATTCAGAGGGAAATGAAAAGAGGAGTGGAGAGAGATTGTAATAAAAAAAGGCTGTTAGAAATTGGCTAAGCAGGGAGTAAGTGAGATAAAGAGAAAGGGGAGGGACTAAAGAGGGGTGGTCGGAAGTATGTGACTTACTTATTTAGAAAAAAAAAAAGTTTTCCCACTGAAAGTTTTTAAAGCAAAAAAAGAAAATCTGTTAAAAGGGGATGATTATTATCCATTAATGAACGTGGTCAAAGAATATAAAATTGATATTGTCTAATAGTAATAGTACAATGTAATTATGTTTTAATTATTATATTTCCATTATTTACATTAGTCGGTGAATGTATGTACGCTATTATGACAGGGCTCCCGATGTCATACACAAGTAATCGAGGTCTTTGAAAAAAAAAAAATATAGATATATATTGAGCTGTTGATTTGCACAAAATTACAAAACATTTTATCTATCGCTGGTATTTACTACAATACTATTATTTGAACAGTTAAAAAAAGTTGATCTAGGCAATGTTTAACATAGGTAGGGCGATTGGTATAGTTTGTTTGTACACTTTTAGTTCAAGTTCACGCTATTTTTGACAAATGAAATTAGCAAGGATTGAGCAAATGCACTTTAATTATCCTGAAGAGAATGTGGAAAACCATTATGGGTAAAATAATCCCTTAATACACCCAAACCTTGTCCTTCGCTCTCAAGCTAAGCAAATGTATGCCTAGTAATATCCATGATGATTTATAGAGTGCAGTAAAAGATAATAAGTAAGACTTAATATTATGTGTTCCACACTAGCCTGGGTCCGGGGTTCAATCCTCGGTCCCGGCACAGATTTATCTGATTACCAAACCTTTCCTTCACCTCTGACAAGACGTGTATTAATCATAACTTGTGAATGTGTGAGGAATGCTGGGTCTCCACCGTAGTTCGGATTCCACGTTAAACTGTAGGTCCTCCATTTCATCTCACAATCAGCCTACCATTACACATTAGCGTAAGTGCGTACAACCCGAACGGGTAGTAAGAAGCGGTGCTAAATAATAATAATAATTAATAATAATAATAACAACAACACTAGCCTATATGTCAGTGTTATACTATTTGGGCAAAGATAATTAATAGATATATAATCATTATTAATTCGTTTGAATTCAAGTTAAACATAAATATCCTATTAAAGTTATTATTTTTTAAATGGAATGAAATCAAGGAGATAATATATAAATACAAAATATGTATAGTATTTATAAATCTAAGAGCATACAAGTAATTAGTAGTCTGGGTGGGTAATTCAGTTCGGACCTGACGTCACCTCGTAGTATGGTTCTGTTTTCTCCAAACCAAGGTAGGAATGAATATTAATAATTAAAACTAATGAGCTATAATTTATTTTAGCACCACGTTTTACTACCCTTTCGCGTTACACACTTTACTATATTATTATTATTATTATTATTTAGCAACGCGTCTTACTACCCGTTCGGGTTATATGCTTTTTAAGTACTAATTACGCTAATTGATTGGGAATTGGGAAGGTTGACTTAGAGGAAGTGAACCCGCATTTGCCTGGAGGGAGAGTGGAAAACCATTTAGGAAAAGCCACCCCCAGCTCACCCGACCGAGATTCGGACCTCGATCTCCCCGCCCTCGGCGATCGAGCTCAACACAACTAGCGCGTTAGCCAACTACGCCACCGAGGCGGGTCACTTTACTATAATTATTACGTAATATTTTCACGGATAAAAGAAAAGAAAAACAGCACCGCGTCTTACTACCCGTCCGTGCTATACGCTTATATACTAATTACGTTAATGCTCTTATAGATCATGGATGGATCCACATTTGCGTGGAGAGACAGTGGAAAACCATTTTGAAAAAACACCTTGAGTAAACACGACCGAAATTCGAACCTCAATTTCCCCGTCATCGGCAGTCTAGTATTTTGCGAGGGTAGCGCGTTAGACCATCTAGCTCCCAAAGTGGGTGTAAAAAAATATTCCAGAGGTGGAAAGCAAAATAGTATTGAGTATCTTTACCTGGAGTTTTACTACCTGTCAAGGATAGCCCCGACAAAAAATATTAAAACATTTGAATAGTGGTCACACCACATTATTCACTAGCAAAAATAGTTGTGTATTAATTATACTAATATAGTATACTATTAGTATAATTTCATAATACTGTACAACAGGTTGAGTTATATCGGTAAATACTGTTTACCACTTTGGGTACGCGTGCTACATGTTCACGACCTTTGCCTATACAAAGAATGACAGGTAGGAGGAAGGTTGAATTTAGAGGAAATGCAACTGAATTTGCGTTAAGGGAGTGAGCGGAGCTATTTAGAGAAAAACTAACGTCATTGATTTCGATCTGGTTTCGAGCCAGAGTATTAATCTAATCCATGACGAGAGAGATGTCGTAAACCCACGCGACGCTCAAAGAGGTGTAACATTACGATGTATAATGTTCCAATGGGACCACGCCCACTACGGGCGTTAATGGATGTATCGCATCAATTCATACTACCCGCTCCAATAAATTAGATTAAATTTAGGATCCCTACGATAGTATTGTTCGCTGTTGTAGTTCTTGTAGGCTAAGAAGACATAATATAACCATGCTGGACAATATGTTTCACTACTCAATCCAAACCAATGTAATATAATTATATTCTATCCACGTACTTACCACATGAATCTGCTGTCAATAGAATGCTGCTAGGCTGGACGACTCACGGTAAACCAAGACCGGCAACTGGAGCAGGAAAGGCCGGTGTATCAACAAACGCGTCCCGGCACTTCGACTGTACTAGCGTGAAATGAACCAAGGACTATCTACATCGACTTGAAGACAACTATGTTTCTGACCTCTGGCGGATACTAGAGGAACCTCCTTCGAAACATCGGGTGATTGGAGATATTCACTAATATTCCAATGGAGCATGAACAACATCCACATGGCCTACGTGGCTTTTTGCAGGCATCGTGACGTCACCGCGTGTGTTTGTGTATCCCCATCATAACAATGAAATCCCTATATAATGGCTATGCAAGTATGCAAATACTGACTATTCTACGATCGACGATCAACGACAGATCATTGTCATGGAGCTGGGCAATGGCTGGAGAAAGACTTGTAAATGTATCAAATTCGTCGCTTAGACTCTAACTTCTTTATTATCTATAATCTTCTAACATAAAATATTCTGTTTCTAAATTTAACATATTTATTATTTAATCGTCTATTTAAATTAAAATACTATATCTTATAAATGTCGCCGCTCGGGCGCTGGACGTGTACTTTTGTATTTATTCTCGTAAATATTTCCAGTTACGTGCTAATTAGAAGTTGACATTTTAATATTTATTTGTTTGGAATTGTAGAGTATTCCCGTTTTTTTTAAAGTAACTTTTCGTATTTGAATTTATGGTTACAATTAACGTAACGTGACGTAACTTTTTTCGGAATTTGAATTAGGATAACTTTAATCTTTTGTAACGTAAGTTCCTTTTGAACAGCTCGGTTTAGTTTATTTATTTTGGGAACTGTGGGTCCCATATTCTCTGTCAGATCGGGTAGTCCCGTGGGAGTTTGGCTTATGTCTGGTAGTCAAACCCTCACGTTTTGTAAAACTCTGTAATGTAGTCGTCAACATTTAATTTTCTTTATATATTAGATATCGTTTTCTGTGCATTACGAAACCTTTGGAACCATATCAAGGTGCCCATTAGGCCCTTATATTTTTTGTATCGCATATAATAAATACCCTGTAGTATTGTCTCATATAGACTAGTTTATCAATTTTGTGATGGATATCATGTTTCCTTTTTGTTAAAATACTTGCACAACTTGAATTTTGTAAAGTTGTTTACTTCGAGTATGATTTCCAACAGATCTCATTATGATATAATGAGAACATTTATTGTCATCTGCGCTATTGTCATTAATTGAATAAACTACTCTTTGTTGAATTTACATATTTTTACAATTTCCTTTTTTTTTGTATGTTAGTTTATATCCTCTCCCTTTATTACCTTTTAATGGTTGGGGTAGTATTGAGTCGTAGAGAGGGTGTAACAGAGGGTAATGAAAAAACCACCATGACTGGATTCTAGATATTAAAATAATAATTATGGTCTAAAGGCTATAGCTATATATATGTATATATTAGTTTTCTCACATCCATCACTATTTATAGCCCTTGTCAGTTTTTTTCACCCAAGTCATATATTTTCCACCATCAGCTTGCTAAGCCTGTCGTAGCTTTATATGTCTTATAATCTAACTTAAGACCAGGACAGGCGCAATATCCAGTCCCCGGCCGTTACTTCTTCATTGTGAACGGATAAACCCACATTTAACCAATGATTAATTTTTTGGTCACGCTGGGAATCGAACCCAAGACCTAAGCTCAGTAGACAGACAAGCTACCGACTGAACTCGGGTGTCGAATCATATTTTTTTAAATGAACTTTAATATGTTAGCTACTTTTTTAATATCTAAAACTATATGAAGAATAAATATCTATGTGAATTTTTCTGAAGTTAGTTTTTGTTCAAACTTTCTAAACAATTACATTAGAGAAACCTGTATTACAAACCAGGATTTGTTAACTATTCAACTGTATGAAGATCTTATTAAACGACCAAAATTAAAACTGAGGTGAGAAATAGACATAACTCCAAAACTTGATGCTTTTCTCTTTTGGAAACGTAACCTGGTAGGCTTGGGGAAGGAAGGGTGGTGTGGTGGGGGCTGGTTGGCGGGAATTAATAAACCTGCGTGTCTTGAGTTAATAGGAGAAAAGGACGGTGGAGAAGGTTAATGGAATGGGGGATGTTTCGAGAGGAAGAGAGGATTTTCACCCCGTGTCGTAAGGCGCAGGTGACGAGAATCTTAAACAGGGACGACCTTCCTTACAAGAAATTGTTCTGGTCCTAGAGACATTTTCTTCGGGTGTCAAGAGATGAAGTTTTAAATGCAATGGTTTTTTTTATGGACATGAAGAAAGAGATAGAGAAAGAGATGACTCTTGAAGCTCGGCGTTTATAGACACGGGGGAACTAATCTGGGTGTTTTAGGAAGGTTCGTTTAAAATATGTTCACCAGGGTTAACGAAAGGGAAAATGAAAGGGATTATCATTATACAGGAGAAAAATATAAGTTTTGGTGGGTGATCCAATTTACAAGTTTAAACAGTAACGCCGCAGAAATACTAAAATGAATATAATCTCACTGTAGTTCTACCAAAAGGCTGTATACATTTTTTAAAATAAGTACACTCCACATACTCTGACAGACAGATTACATAATGGTAAAGTTTATACGATCGGGCCGTACTATAATCCTTCATTTGCAAGGCCGAGGGAGTGTGAGGTACGTATTTTTTTTTTTGCGTATTTAAAATCAGGTAGTTACAAATTTGTTGAATACAGTTTCTTACGTTAATGGGGTGGGGTTGAAGAACACGGAATTTAGAGGAGTTTTACCCGTATTTGCAAGAAGGTAGAGTGGGAAACACAGGTGATATTCGAAACCTTTAACTCCCAGCTACCGACAAACTAGAAATAAATGAGGCTGACGCCTTTGTTCGCGTACCCACCGATGCGAATCACGATCCACCCATGCACGATGAACTTTTCTTCGAACAATGTAGAGACAGCTAGCCTTCCGTTTTCTTACTCATGTGTTACTTTCTAGTATTAAATAAATATAAAATTTACAAAGTGATTGACATAGGTGGTCACATGATCTGATGCACCACTCTCGCAATATAATAGATGATCAAATATTAGCACCGCGTCTTACTAACCGTTCGGGTTATACGCACTTACGCTAATGTGTAATGGTAGGGTGATTGTGAGATGAAAAGAAGGACCTACAGTTTAGCGTGGAATCCGAACCACGGGGGAGGCCTGGCATTCCATACATTCACAAGATGTGATTAATACACGTCTTATCAGAGGTGAAGGAAGGGTTTGGTAATCAGATACATCTGTGCCGGGACCGAGGATTGAACCCTGGACCCCAACACAGAAGTCCAACAACTTACCCCTAGACCACCCGGTCACCAATAGCTTATCAATGACGTCAAGGTCGAGGTTCAAATCCAGACATTAATTAAGTTTTATTTTACTAAAATGTTTCCTACTTTCCCGAGAAGCAAGTGCTTATACATTTACTTTAAATTCTACCTTCGTGATTACAGTCCGATCAGCGTAGATATGCGGGCAGACTTTATGATTAGTGCACACAAGCAGAAAGAAGGAACGTTTATCAATTTAAAACTATTGAATAGAAATATTATTATGAATATATCTTTGTTAAAATGTCTCATCTTAAAAAAAAACCTCTGTTCTCAGGAGGATTACGTTGGTTCCCTCTCAAGAACTCTTGTACTTTCCTCACCAGTGAAACACAACCACAATACCACAACCCTTACGACACGTTAAAGTGTCTTGTGGTTTAATTCAATTTCCGCCGTGTGGCTCCATTTAAATCCTCCCGTGAAAAGGGGAAAGAGCCAATCAGGTAGAGCCCACACTCACCCCCTCGACGTATGAAGCTCTTCTACGCAAAGTCCGGTTGCTCCCTCCCATTTCCCTTTCTTCTTCCTGGATCCATTTGTTACGATTTCAAGGCTCGAATCACAATCCAGCAGGAAATGAGGTTGCAAACTCAGACAAAAGACGATCGCATTGCGGTCGGACAGAGATGAATGCGTCACGTCCTCACCCCATGATCGGAATTAAAGGTAAGTAGATGGTCTTTGAGAAAGATAATCTTACGACTGTAAGTTAGTTCTGCCCCGAGCCGTTCATTAGGGGCTAAGATCCAGAACTTAAATTAGAAGAGTCATTTTACAATCAGTTTTAATATTACTTATTCTGTACACACATACATTCATGAAAAGTCTGGCAGATCTACAAATTTTTTTCTGACCATTCTATATTTTAGATAGAATGATTTAGTGCACTTTCTGAAAATATTAAATTGGCTTTTCAGGTTTATTATTAAGGGAAATGGGATATTTATTTATTTAGAATAAGCACATCTTTGGGCATAATTCATTAAATATCTAAGGAAATTGAACTCTGATACGGAATGCCAGAATTCATTACATGGATGTGTTAACTAAAATACAATTTTTTAATATCATGGTTTTACATCATTGACCAAATTTTACGAAATTATTGTTATTATTGTTACGTGACGACAGCTTCAGAAAATGGTATTATAAACGTATACATGTGTGAAAGTATATTTAGTGACTGCCAGATGCTTACCATCTTGTGTGAATCTCGATTTGTTCTCAAACTAAAGCTCCATGACTCAAGAGTCTACGTCATCCATGTTAAGCCGATGACTTTGAAATACCCCAAACCAGTCCTTTGATAGCGAATACGATTTTCTCCATTCTTAGCTAAACGAGAGTTAAATTAAGATGGCTGCAAGGGCTTTTTTCAATCGAAACATTTCCTTTTAAAAATGGGAACATTATTTTGATCACATAATTAATGAGTAATCTATAAAGCACATAGCTTTGTTGAAAGTGTGGGAGATGGTTTTTCTCGCATCTCTTTCCATCCAACCTTAAGGAAATCTCATCTTAGTACTTAAGTTAGTTTTACATCTATTTTATAATTATAATCTGTATGTTCGGAAATAAACGTTAAACATACCAACAGTGTTTTATATATTACAATTATTATCATGACAACAGTATAAAAAGGACCTATACTTTCTTTAAAAAATGTGACACATAAATTATAGCAATGTTCCATCCAGAAACTCGTTTGTTTCCTGATATTACTGCTAGATGAGTAACACAGCTTGTTGGAAAGAGACTTCTTCGGCTTGACTTTGCTGTTGAGCGGTAACAATGACCTACCCCCATTTATATTCTCTTCTTCCCCCAACCCCTTCTTTATAACCCTTCGCAATGGCTCACCAGAGCAAACACGAAGTAGAAGACCAGGCAGCCAACACCCGCATACCCGCACTAGACTGTTGACGGATGAAAGTTGAGAGGGGGCGAGGTGAGGAAAGTAGTGGTTTTATCGCTTAGTTTTGTGCCGGGGTTGGTCTATGACACAAAGGTCTATTGGGGTGGGGGATTAAACCAAAGTCAAAAAGTCCTTCCCAACCCCATAGCTTAGAGTTTAATTTACAAGACATGTAGTTAAGAAAAAAAAACTTGTACTTTCAAGCATGTAGCCTTTAGGCTTTCGGTTAGGACACCCGCATCTTGATACGGCAAGTTTTTCCATGCAATGCACTTTTCTAATCCGTTTTCAGGCGAAAGGTTAAGCAGTTATTTAAAATTTCTTCCTAATCTTGTTTAGTATAAATTAATTATTAAATTGAGGACTCCTTGAGGAGTTATATGTACACGAAGCTTATTTGAAGTCTAGCAATTAACTGAAAATATAAAGTATTTATTTTTTATACTTACTGAGGCTGGTTGTTATAAAAAAATTGTTTTAACCTCCCCTTCACGCATATGTGGGTACAATTCCTCTAAATCTAACCCTCCTAGTCCATAAAACCCTTAGCGTAATTAGTACATGAGCGTATAGCCCGAACGGCTAGCAAGACGTGGTACAAAATAAAATAAAAGCAGGAAAAGGTCAAATTTCTAAAAGTAATATATAGGTACCTCCGTTGTATCGATTTATATTATCAAATTAGCAAACCATTCACTTAGTTGAATATTGATAAAAGGTTTCAAGTTATGTTTATTAATTTTTACAAAAGCTTTATATCCATGATATTCAAATAAAAACCAATTTTACTAAAATATTTAACGCCATGCGCTTAACATAAATCTTTGATCAATTTTTTTTTTAAATTCCTGAACAAAATGTCCGGAAATTTGAACTAAAGACAATTACTGAGAGTTAATTTTCTGTAAAATAACTTCCCAGACAGAATTAAAAAGGTCATAATCTAATCTAAGACATTCTTTCCTGGCATAAAACTTTTCAATTAAAGTTTGTGATTCCTTGTAACATACTTGAAAGTTCCTTGTAGCTCAACTTTGTTTTGTATTGTGTTGAAACCACACTTTCTTTGACAATCTTGCCATCATGCCGTCATCCATAGTCTATTAAATCTGATAAGACATAATAATAATTATTATTATTAGCACCGCGTCTTACTACCCGTTCGGGTTATACGCACTTACGCTAATGTGTAATGGTAGGGTGATTGTGAGATGAAATGGAGGACCTACAGTTTAACGTGGGATCCGAACCACGGGGGGGGCCTGGCATTCCCCACATTCACAAGATGTCTTGTCAGAGGTGAATGAAGGGTTTGGTAATCAGATAAATCTGTGCCGGGACCGAGGATTGAACCCCGGCCGCCAGCACAGAAGTCTGACACCTTACCCCTAGACCGCCAGGTCACCCTGCTAAGACATAAGGTAAACTATTTTTTTTAAACGTATAAGCAGTGGATTTATTATTATTATTATTTAGCACCGCGTCTTACTACACGTTCGGATTATACGCTCTAAGTACTAATTACGCTAATGGATTAGGAATTGGGAAGGTTGAATTAGAGGAAGTGAACCCGCATTTGCGTGGAGGAGGAGGAGTGGAAAACCATTTAGTAAAAACCACCCCCAGCTCACACGACCAAGATTAGAACCTCGATCTCCCCGTCCTCAGAGGTTGAGCTCAACAGGACTAGAGCGTTAACCAACTACGCCACCGAGGCGGGTAGCAGTGGATTTATATTTGTAAATTAATTTCAAAAGTTTTTCACGCAAAACAAATTTCGTAAAGTAATATAAATAGACAAATAAAAAGAGAGAAAAATGTTAACAATGAATGTTTTAGAAATGATGTTCGCGGCAACCATATTGAAATGCTAGTCCCGAAAACATCTGAAATAAATTTATCAAAGTGAGAAATGTATCTATTAAAATAACTGGTAGATTTTTTAACTGATTGTAGTATTTAATCTACCCAGCTGTTGATTTCTTTGCCAACTGTCGTAAATGCAAATACTGGAAAGAAGGTACAAACATTTAGTTATATCTGGATTTATGTTACTTGTCATTTCTGTCAGTTGTGACCTTTTATAATTTAATTTTAATAATTCTTAGATATTATTAATCTATTTTCAGTTATTTTAAAAAGATTCTATACCTAGCAAGGTTTTTGCTGTGCTTACATTTTTCATAATTCTTTTAACAGACACAAATTGTGAGCAATATTTTATTCCATAGGGAAAGCGACCGACTCCGTGGTGTAGTGGCTAAGCTTCCAGTGGATATGCATTTTCAAATTTAGTAGCCTAAGCATATAGTAATTTAACGTTGAATATTAACTGCCTAGACTTTTACAGGCTGGCCAATATTTTTATAATACAAAATTACGTTTATGTTTAGGCTTTTCAGAAGCAATTCCCTTTTTTTTGTAAACAGATCTATAACTAATAATATAGGGTAATAACATTACATTTTCCATTAAATTGACTGCTATGAATTCATGTGCTTTTTATTTAGAACGGGCTGTTATTTGACCTTGAAGGGAAAATTTATGCAGTTTTTACGTACCACAATGTTCAAAGGGGGGAAAAAAGGGGGTGAAGGAGGTATTTATAGAACATATATTTGGATCAGCGTGCTTATTTATTCAACTAGATTTTTCTCCCATGCAAACCTATCATTTCATGCTTGTAGATTAATGTTACAAATTCATATATATTATTGTTGTTTATTGTGAAATATCCTGCGTTTC